>NW_006497930.1:2546244-2584841 GCF_000471905.2 Amborella trichopoda
TAGTACTTACTACTACTACAGTAGTTAGGTTAGTTAAGTTTAGTTACGTTACTTACTTATTATAACGTAAGTAGTAGTCGTCTATGTCACACTAACTACTATATATATATATATATATATATATATATATATAGGATGGTTGTAAGACAAGCCATGCTTTATAGGATGGATGTGGGGCAATTAAAAAACAACATATCCATATAATGAGGGTAGCTGAGATGAGGATGTTGAGATGGATGACTGGCAAGACAAGAAAGCCGAGAGACCTTAGGGGTAGCTCCAATAGAGGATAAAATGAGGGAAAGTAGACTTAGGTGGTCTAGCCATGTAGAGCATTGATCTAGAACAGCTAAAAGGGCAAAAGGGAAGGCCCAAAAAGACGGTTGTAAAGCAGGCCATGTTTTATAGGACGGAATGTTGGGCGATTAAGAAAAAGCATATTCATAGAATGGCGGTAGCTGAGATGAGGATGTTGAGATGGATGAGTGGGAAGACAAGAAAGGATAGAATTCCGAATGAATGCATCTGAGAGACTTTAGCGGTAGCTCCAATAAGTGATAAGATGAGGCAAAGTAGACTTAGGTGGTCTAACCATGTAGAGTGTTGACCTAAAACAGCTTCATTTAGGAGGGATGATTTAGTTCAAGTAGAAGGCTCTAAAATGGCAAGGGGACAGCCTAAAAAGACATGTATGGAAGTAGAAAAAAGAGATATGGTGACTTATGGTCTGACTGAGGTTATGGCCCTTGATACACATGAAATATAATATTTGGAAAAAGGTTTTATTGACAAGTTAGGTATATTTTGCTAAATTTCCCAAAAAAGGAAAAAAAAAGCTTAAATCCCACTTGAAGCTTTTCTTCTTGTCCCAAAAGGTTCCGAGTTTTGATGCACTAATCATATAGTTTTCTTAAATTTCGGAGAATAGAAAGAAATGCTCCTCTCTTTTCCTTGTGGGTGCCTACTGTAGGAGCAGTCCACCAGAAAATAGAATGCCATGATGTATTATGCATCTTGAGTTCCTGATGCTTATTATCTAGTCGATAATTAAAGTCTTGTTTTTTTTGCAAATTGGATTTTTATTATATGCTTCTTCTTTGTTACAGGGATTGTTGAGGAGAGAAAAAGATAGAAGTGCAGGGTTCTCATTTTTTATTATGGCTCTGGTTGGTCTTTTGGGTGTCCTGGTTGGGTACCTCGTGAAGGCATAACTTGAAATAATCAGGGAGATATATTGCCTGCGTCCGAATATCCATATCGTCATTTGGTCGTGTTTTGGGAATCGAAATATCCATTTCATCCGATGGGCATGGTAATCTGCATTGGGCGCTTCATGTACTTCCATTCCTGTGCCACCTTATATCAACAGGTCTGAGATATATCCTAGCCAACCTGTAACGATCAATATCATTATTTCACCAGTCGCCTCTTGCAATTGTGGTTGGATGTTTGTGAGGTGCCTTAAGACGTATTTTGTCTTCATGTCGCAAACTCTCTCTTCTCGCATTTCAAATGAAAAAAACTCTCTTTTGTTTCTCTGCTCTGTATACGCAATGCTAAAAGAAAAAGGATATGCTCTGTATATGTAATGCTAAAAAAGAAAAAGGATTGTATAATGAGACCATTTATCTTTCATACATGGAGATCACAATTATTTATATATATCCGATGTGAAATCTAATCGTTTGGATGTGTTACAAAGTTCGAAAAAATTTCTTTTAGATTTTGAGTTTAGTCAATAAAATAATTGCAGCCACTTAATATCACATCCAGTGGTCAAGATTAATTGTGACCATTTTGTATTAAAGGTAAATGGTCTCATTATATGTTTTTTTTTTTTAAAAAAGATAAAGTAGTTACATGAAAATGACGGCTAAATGATCTCGTTATATACTTTTCCAAAAAAAAAAAAAGATAAAAGTATTTACATGAAAATGACGGCTGTTAAATGGGAGGAGGGAACATTCTTCTTGTCGCTGCTATTGCAGTGATATCGGGTCTCACAGCACATTTATCATATTTCACGGACATTGCACAAAGAAATCTAGAAAGAAAAGGAAAAAAAAAATTAATTAATCTCAATACCAGGACCATTCAACAAAAGATTAGGAAAAAATTTCGTCATATCCCTTCAAAACTCTCTCTCTCTCTCGTACTTTTCCAATCATCGGTCATCAAGAAACTACTTAAATCTCATCTAATCTCAAAAACCCAGCAAAACGTACTTTCCATTTTCTCTCTTTAAAAAGTTTAGCTCTGAAACGACATCAAACAGCTCAAAGAAGCTTAATTTCAACAACTCTGATTCAGTCTATGATGATGATGAAAAGAAGAAGTAAGAACATGGTGATAGGCATGATGATGATGATGATGAAAAAGTAAGAACCTCGTGATAGATAAGAGCATGCTCCCTCTCTTTATTGAGCAAAAAACCACTTGTTGAGAACCGAATGACCCAAAAGACCTTCAAGAGATTTTTTACAGGATGAAGACAGAGGAGTTGATTCCTAATGCCATTAAAAACGTTCGATGCTTTGTCAAAAGAAGGGTTAACCCATTAAGCCATGGAACTTTCCAGGGTGGTCAAAGATGAGGGCCAAATGCCTGACAATTGTTGCTCATACAGCGTTATCGAAGCTTATGCGAACACAGGTCAAAGAGGCCATGAAAGGTTATATGAGAATGTTGGTCTCCAATGTTAAGCCATATACTTTTTATAAAAGCTCTCGAGAGAGATGGGAAATTTAGCGATGCAAATAAGTTTTTATTGGAGATTATGAATATAATGAAATTAAACCAAACATTGCGGGATAGGGGCTAGGGTCACGGTGATAGCATTCCACACTTTAGTTACCACTTTGTAGTTTTCATTCTCACCACTAGCACCACTCCATTAATGACTTAAAAAAAAAAAAAACTAATTCTTAATCTACTTGAAAAAACAAATAGGGGCGTGTCTTTCCCACTGAATTACCAAAAAAAAATCCGAATATTGGGACTCATACAACTTTCTTTGAGTTTTTATATAAGGAGGTGAAGATTGAAGAGACTGTGGAGTGTTTATGAATTTGCTTTTTGGTAAGTGATTTTGTTGTTAATAGGTTGTTAAATCATAAAAATCACTATTGAAAATGAAAAGTGTGATTGAGTTGGTCTAGGGAAATTACATAGCAATGTAGAGTAATATGATATTGGGCAGTGATTTTATGCAACGGTTGTATAGTAATATAATGTAACAATCTTCGAAAACCTTGTTAGAGTCATTTGTTTGATCCAAATTTTGAAATATAAACTCTTTTCATTCTAATGAACAATCGCAAAGAATAAAAAATTTGAAAATGGAACAAAAAAAATATTTTTTTATCCCAATTAACATAGGCCGTCCATTTTGATAAGATGCTTAGATCTAGGCTTCAAATGGATTTTTTCTTTTTCAATTTTGTTAGATGGCTTTATTATCATTAGATCAAAAATATTAAAAAACAAAAAAAAAAAAGATTTTGAGTTTCTAAAGGCTAAGATCTTGAAATTCACCAAAATGAATGGTCTTAGATTTTTTGTTGAAGAGAACTTATTTTGACAATATCTAAGGTACAAATTGAACTTTTTCTTCTTTTTTTTGGATTGATTTTTGAGATAAAGAGAGTGTGTGTGTGTGAAATTTTGAGTCATACAAATACCACACATGGTTTTCTAAAAGTTAGGCCCAAAATTTATGGGATGTTGTCATTGTATACGATCCAGCATCACGAATATGATATTTTTTCTAGTTGGTAGCTGATTTCGCACCTACGGAATTTAGTCAACACATTGATCCACTCGGATACTAAAACAACACTTTGACACAACATATCTCACCCTTACAACACATTCATGGGATATGGCATTTGAGAGGTTACTCCTGTGTTCATATATTACATTGGATTCTCCTCCACATGCAGTGCCAACTTCTTTAGTATTCAACGAGCATTAAAAGTGGGCCGCAGTTTGAAACCTAAATTTTTTTAGGTTCATGTTTTGATCATGGAATCATTTTATTTGATCATATAAACTTACTCATTCCCCACTGACCAACCCCGAGCTGCTTGTTCATTAAGATACAACTCTTTTTGTACCTACAATAAATGAGAAAATGCCTACTCTATCGTTTTAATTTACTTTATTTTGCTAAAAAAATATTCAATATCTAGGTTAAATTATTAAGCCCAGTTAAGGGTGAATATGTCATAAGAATAAATAGGGCTCCTATGGTTAAAGAGAATGTAGAAGGAAAATATGAAGACAACATTAGGGAGATAGGGAGAAAAATTTAATGAGACAGAGATATTGAGAGAAAATTAAGGAGATATGAAGAGAAAATTAAATAAAATAGTAGTGTGCAGAGGGACGCCTTTTTCTCACGCCTTGTGAGGTTTGTATCGGGTTGCTCCTTATACTATAGAAGTAAGCATCTAAAAAACTGGAAACCTGTTAAAAAAATTTATTTTTATCACTGACTATAAAATTTATAATTTAAAACATACTACTACATAGTTCGTACACAAACGCAACAACAAAATACTTGAAAATCTTAGAAAATAAACGGTCGAGAAAAGTTGTTATAATCAACGATGAAATCACTCGCGTTCGGTAAAAGGCTTTTTGCCATTTTCCGCCGAGTTGTTACAAATTTTCGTGTCGAGAACGTCTGGAAATCCTCTGAATGCGCTTTGCCCCTCTCCTCTCTCTATCCCCCTTTTTCTCAGTCTAAAATCTTATACTCTTAATTCCTCTCTCTCTCTCTCCATCGTTATCTTCTATTTCTCACTCTAAAATCCTCTAAGCGTTACAGGTAAGCTTTTTCTCTCCCATCCTTTATTTCATTTCAATTTTTTGTTATTTATTGGAAGATCCATGGCGATTCCTATGTCATATTTGATGAATTCAATGATCAGAGCATTTAGCGATGGCCTTTTGCTTCTTTTATCAGAAACTTGTGAATTTTATGTACATATGGATTTATGATTTCTAGTTGTTGATTTTTTATTATATGTTCTGAATTGTGATTGAATTGATGGCGATTCAATGCGTGTTGCTGCTCGTTGATCCATTTAATGTATGAGAAAATAATTGTGTTCTGATTGGCAATTGGAAGGATTGATTGTTTAGGATCATTTGCGTTTTAAGCGTTTACTCTCTCTCTCTCTCT
This sequence comes from Amborella trichopoda, assembly GCF_000471905.2. Next base: position 2,551,433 of record NW_006497930.1, read on the forward strand.
CTCCCCCCCTGAGTGAATTACCTTATCCATCTCTATAAGATGACACATGATCGCATTTCATCTCTTGCTTTGCCGGTATATTTCTCTCACATCGTTTTCTTCTCCATCTTATATTCTTGCTTTTCCATTTTACTTACGTATCCGATCATTTTGTACTTTATTTAATTTACGTTTTATGTTTATAGTATATTGTCTTACTCTTTTTTTTTAATGCTTTACAGTTAATCTAAATGGTTCTTAATTTTCAAGTTGTCTGCTTCCTGATTTTTCATTTTCTCTTGTACATAATTCACTCACTCAGTTTTTTATATCCCTTGTTTTTTTTTGCTATTGCGTTTAGTATAAGGTTGATGAATTTTGTCTTTTGTCTTTCTTATGTTATTTATGAATCATTTTCTCCACTTGTTTTATATTTTAGTATCTACTGTTGAAGTGTAATTGTTTACTTATTTTTCCTTTCTTGGAAGCTTTCTTTTTATGTAAACCCTTTCTTTTTTGCGATTGGTAAGTTCCTTCATGATTAGTATTGATATCAATTGGTTCCACAGTTTTTGCTATGTCCTCTTTGGAACCGGCAGCCGATGTCTCCTTCTTTATCTCTAGCTTTTTCCTCTAATATTTTCTCTCTCCTCCCTTGTCTTGTGGGTATGTCTTCTTTGATTATTCGCCCTTACTGTCGTTTTCTCATTTTCTTTCGATTACTTCTTCATTAAATATATGTTCTTTTCCATCTTCTATTTCATAGTTTTGTTATTTTCTCCCCTGTGCTTTGGGTATGTCTATTTTGATTATTTTCTTTCGTACTGTTGTTTTCTCAATTTTCTTCTCATTTTCTTCCTTCCTAAATAAATATATATTCTTTTCTATTTAGTAGTTCATAATTTTAGTTCATTTATTCATATATCTTCACGTCTATACCTTTTCTCTATTTGTTTGGGTTTTATTATATTTTTTAGGGTTTTTTTTTTTATTCAATGTTTCCTGTCTTCTTTTACATATTTTTGCTGCTTTTTCTTCCCATTTTAAAATAGGAAACATATCTTGGTGAATTCTTCTCTCTGTTTTTGTTTAAGGTATCTTTTGGGCTTGCAATTTTCTTTTTTATCATTTAAGCATTGTTATGACATGTATATTCCATATAGGTTTGTGCAATGTATTTGTGCATGTACCTTGGTTATCTATGTGATTATTTAAATATATGTTATCAACTACTAAAAGTTCATTTTTGTCATAATGCAAACTATGTCTACTTGTGGGGTGCACATATTTGTACATAAGGGGTTGAATTTCTCAATAACAAATAGGTTTTATTCTTTTTCCCAATTGAAGACGTGCTGACCATTTTGTTCAACTCTGTTTCACATATATTGGTAGAAGAGTTTGTCATTTGTTATAAAAAAATGTCCTGTATTGCCAAAAAGTTTCAATTTTCACATGCGAGTTGCAAAATGGTGCAATTTCAGTTATTGTTCGTACTTGTTCATGAACCATACGGATGTATGGGTTTTGATGGTCAATTATGTTACCACTTTGATTGCAGATTTTTTATTTTTGGGAAATTTATCAAAATACATATAATAAATAAAGAGTTTATATTTTATCCATACCTTTTGATTTAATTTCAAAATACGCATCAAATAACACATGAACATGAGTTGGAATCTTTGAAAAAGAGTAAACTGTTAAATTGTTGAAAAGTCAAGTGTATTTTGATAAGTTTCCCTTAATTATTTTTTGTTGAAAAGTTAGGTGCATTTTGATAAGTTCCCCTTAATTATTTTATTTTATTTTATTTTATTTTTGGAGATCCCAAGTTTTATAATGCTTAAATTGCTCTCAAGGCTTACCATTACTACTTTAAAGTGAGGATTCTTTCATGTTTTAAAGTCCAAGGGATCTCTACTTTATCATTTCCAGTGTCATCTCCATCTTGTTGATAAATGTATTCACCTTTCTAAAATATGTAAATTGCACTGAATTATCAGAAAGAAGAAGAAAATTTCTGAATAGTTTAGTCATGGTTAAGGTCCAAGAGTATCTTAATGATGACCATAAACCAGTTTATGAACTCACTATGTTTTGTAGTTTTCATATTTTTAACTTGCACTTAGGTCTACTTGTTCCTCTTGAATGCAGATTTTTTGCTTAAATAGCATGGTGTATAGTTCTCAGCTCTATATTCTGAATTTTATTCTATTTTATGCATAATTTGTGTTGTGATTGGTTAATGTGGAGTGTGGTCTTTCTTGTAGGGTTAGACTCTGATCATTTTACTTGCACAAAAATTGCACTTACACATCCCAGGGAGTCACTATTCAATGTTTTGAAGTACACTGGAATGGTTTTATCGATTTGAGCAATCATGGGTTATCTCAATTGTGTTTTCTCTTCAAGTGGGTCTCAATTTGATGAGGCCCCTGTCAGTGGTGGTGGCCTCAGGTACTACTTTTATCATGAGGATTTGGAATTATATTTTTTCCTTTGGCATGTAATGTGCATTCCTATGTATTGTTACCTATTATCATGATCGTTATGCTATGATCAGTTGATTTTGATCAACTAACTGCAACTACAGCATGATGAAATATCTTTTAGTAGGACACTTTAGTACAACACTTTGTGTGTATGTGCCTTCTGTACAAGTTTATAGCTGTATTATAAACATTTTTATGGTTGTATATTGAATTATTTTTTCTGTGTATATTTGGGTGCTGATGAAGTAATTAATTCACAGAAGGAAATACTTCTTTTCCATGTCACTATCTGTCAGAGAGAGAGAGAAAAACGGGGCCACTTATGTTAGGAAGTACTAGTAAGGGTGCAAACTTGTTGGGAAGTTTGTCACTTTGCCTCTTGAGCATGGTTATTCATTGTTTTATACTTTTACTAGTTTATTTTTCAGATCATGATGTTTTCACTAAATTATACTTTCAGGTCATTATGTTACTTGAAAGAGCCGCTTTTCTTCATAATACATACTGTACAATACCCTTTCAGGCCCTTGGAAACTGCAATCCTCATGGCTCTACCTGTTGTTTTGGTATTTTTCTCAGTTCATAGGACTTGGCCCTTTTATAAGTCAAGTCACACACACTTTTTGCCTGACCTGCCTTTTGTCTTTATTTTTTTTTTATATATATGTTATAGATGATTATTATTAATGATGGGCAACTAGTCCATGAGTAAATAACAATGATAAGGTTACAGGGGGCAAAATGCCCCAAACATCTAACCTTCCTAAGCAACAAAGTCATGCCTTGGAGTTTGCGTTACCATTCGTCTCTCTATGAAAATGAAGAAACGACATGCCCAATATGCAAATAATCTTTAAAATCTGTTAAGAATGTCTGCCTACCCAGCCTTCAAACCTTGTTTTTGCAATTCCCATTCAAAGTTCTTGAGGTCATATGCTTAAAGATTTGGTCTCTGCTTAGCAGTGCTACATGGGCACTGTTATGAGTGTCCATATCCAACACATATCTAGGATGTCTAGTACTACAGCTGAAAAGCCGATACGGCACAAGCATGTCACTACATTTACTTTTTAATGAAATAATTGTATAGTATACTTGAAATATATCCCTTATCATTGTTAACTTTCATCAAAAAAAAAAAAATTCCTTATCATTAAATAAGCTAGCAGGTGGCATGGCAGTCAAGTATGGTTAGTGTAAAATAGGTCCACTATTTAAGTCAGTCATGAGCAACTTATTACTTTTTATTACCCACCATGGCAGTAGATATTTTGCTCAAAGCTGAAGTGTCAATAAAGATCTTTCCTCCTCTTCAACTGAGCCAACATCTTTCTTTTGCTCCACGCCAAGATCATCCTATATTGTCTCCTCTCTGTCTCTTGCTAAACTTGGATTACTAATTCCCATCACATTTGTAGGCTTTTCCATTGGAAAGTCCTCTATACCCATAAATCATTTGATTCACTATAACACTGCCCCTAATTGTCTTCTACACTCGCATCGATTTTTCCATGTATGCTCCTCTAGGTATTGGTGGTCTGCTGCCACAATGAATTTAGTTGTCGTTGGTAGGATATCGGCCACTCTTAAGTAAAAGGACTTAGGGTTTCAAACATACAAAAAAAGATATAGTATCAGAGTCTAAGAACCAAAACTTGGGTGTATTTAAAGATCCTTTGCCATCACATGAAGCAAAACAAGTGTCTTTGATGTTACAGTCATGTAACCAACTAGTAATCCACTTTCTCTCCCATAACCACCCGCATATCCACCCTCTCATCCCCCTAGTTAGTTATGCATGTGTCTTTACTCTCTTTTGTTATAACCAAGCACCTCCTAATTCAAAATTAGGGGCTTAAGTGGGCCAGGCCTGGGATGGGCCAAGGCTGACTTGAGCTAGGGCCCTGTGAAATCTCTCTCTCTCTCTCTCTCTCCAAATCCGATGGTTACATTTCTCCTTATGTGCATTTTATATTTATATATGGGTCATCTAGCAGTTAATCTAGTGGGTTAATGGAATTGTCAACCCCGTTGATCTTTTGTTGTTGATTTTTCTTCTCATTGATCAAGCCACTGAAGTGTGGATGGTATATTTTACTTTTTAATCTTCCAGTTGCTTGTTTCACTACTAATTGAAACTCAATGGCTAAGCTTTGGGGGTTGGGAAAGATTGTCGATCTTTTGAATCTATTTTACTTTGAGACCATGGTTTTGATCCAGGTGGTGTGAGAACCCTTTGCAATGATATATTCATTCTTATTCATTTGTTGTAATAGGATACCTCAATCTGGTGGTGCTTGGGTATGATTTGAGACATGGTCAATGTTCGAAAATTCGACCGCCCTACCGCCTAGGCGAAAAAAATTTAAAAACGCCTAGGCACAGTTTGGGCGGGGTCATTATGCACCCCTTGTCGCTGCACCCGCCTAGGCAGTCAAGGCACTGCCTAGACACTATTGTTTGGGCGCCCGCCTAGGCGCCGCCCCATGACAACTTGCAGGCGGGCAGAAAAAAATCCTCGGTGAGGATAAAAAATGGAATTTTTCCCCCCTAAAAAGGAGGGGAAAGGGTTGTAGGGTGTATTCTAAACCCCCAATAGAAAATCTGTGGCCTTTAGGGTGAGAAAACTCCCCAAAAACTACTCTTTTGTGATTTATCGAAAGATCGATAAATTTTTTATTTTTTGGATTTCTTCCCAAAACGAAGGCAGCAGTTCGTTGGTAGATTTAGAGCTTCTAGTAGTTGATTTTGAGAACTTTTAGCGACCCAATAGACGAGGTTTGCACTGATAACAATTTGATTTTGATATTTTTAAATTATTATCATATTTGAAAGAGGGTTTGGATTTTATTTTGCTACAACATATTATGTTATGAATCATGTATTTTTTCTTTTACTTTTTTTTTTTTGTCTTTTACAATATATTTACATGTTTGTAGTTAAAAGATTGATTTTTTTGGTGATTAATTGAATATTTTCCTCACTTGGACAATGAAATTGAGCATATATCGTATTCTTTTTTGTACAATGTGTCTTATTTTGATATTCTATTTTTTTTTTTTAGTTTATTTGATAAATAATTGATTATGTGATATCTTAATGAGTTAAGTCTTATATGAAAATGAAACTAAGGTCTTAAAATGTCTTATATATTTAGTTATTGTAAAGTAATGGTCAGTGACTTAATTCTTTAATCTGATCCGTAAATATGTTATGTGATTCTACTCATTGTAGTATTGTATTGTTGTACTATTATGTTTTCGTCTATTTCATGATCACAAAGAGTTTGGGGCTCTAAAATTACCCTAAAAACTCCCTAAGCATGGATTGATCACCCAGGTTTGGGTCCATAAGTAGTGACAATTGCCCTATGAAGACTCGCTTTCGCTACGGCTCCGGTGGGTTCCCTTAACCAAGCCACTGCCTATGAGTCGCTGACTCATTCTTTAATAGGAACGCAATCAGATATTAAATTACTACCTATAAGTTGCTGGCTCATTCTTCAACAGGCACACGGTCGGAGAACAAATTCTCCTCCCACTGCTTCGGAGCTCACGGTTTCATGTTCTATTTCACTCTCCGATGGGGGTTCTTTTCACCTTTCCCTCACGTATTGCTTCGCCATCGGTCACCCAGGAGTATTTAGCCTTACAAGGTTGTCCTTATTGATTCACATGGGATTCCACGTTCCCCATGCTACTCGGGTCAGAGCGTAAGCCAGTGATGCTTTCGGCTATTGGACTCTCGCCATCTAGGGTGCAGTACTCAATCGCTTCGCCTAGCAATACGACACTTGTATTGCTCTCCCACAACCCCGTTTTCACGGTTTAGGCTGCTCCCATATCGCTCGCCGCTACTACGGGAATCGCTATTGCTTTCTTTTCCTCTGGTTACTAAGATGTTTCAGTTCGTTAGGTTGTCTCTTACCTGCCTATGGATTCAGCAACAATTCGAAAGGTTGACCCATTTGGGAATCTCTGGATCTGTATATATTTTCAACTCCCCGAAGCATTTTGTCGCTTGCTACACCCTTCCTCATCTCTAGGTGCCTGGGTATCCACCGTAAGCCTTTCCTTGTTTGAACCTCGCCGTTAATGTTAGGTCTATGCCATACTGACCTAAGGTGCTGCTAAATGGAAGGATCTTATCAACGTCCATGAATGATAAATCATAAATCGAACTGCTGAATTGAAAAAAATGGGTGCTATCATATACCTTTGTATCGGCTAAGATCACGAGCTAGAGATAAGCGGACTAGAACCGTTGACATCCGCCACAGGGTAAACCACCACCTCTCGGGCCTCCCCGACTAATTCTACCATGGAGGCCAACGATAGACAATAACTCCCCCCGAACATAGCTTACAACTTTCATTGTATGTGCTCTCCAAAGAGCAACTCCTCTCAAAATCAATCAAAAGGTGTTTAGTTGGAATCCCATTTTAAGGATTCTTGTGGTTTCAGAGTATCCAGCTACAGGAGAACCAGGAACGGAGAGCTCTCCCCCTATTCCGCCCGACTATTTGGTCTTAAGAATGTTGTTTTAAGAATGAGTGATTGCCCTTCTCTGACCCTTACTACCCAACCGGAGAGCGGACAGCTAATGTGTTCCACTTAGTGAACAAGGTATATGGTCGGTCTGTGACCCTTGGATGCCAAAGGCGTCCTTGGGGTGATCTCGTAGTTCCTACAGGGTGTCGGCCCATGGTTTTTTCTTCCTTTTGTCCCATTTCGCTCAAATGGTTGAAGGGAGATAGCGCATCAAGCTGTTCGCAAGGGCCAACTTGATCCTCTTCCCCAGGGATCCCAGATGAGGTAAACTTAGGAGAGCCGTCAACTCCAACTATCGTCCATGTACGATCCATACTAGATTTGACCAACTGCCCATCCTACCTCCTCTATGTTCTTGACAGCCCATCTTTGTCTCAGTAGTGTCTTTCAGTGGCATTCTTCGGTCCTCTTTCCCATTATTTAGAAAAAAGTGAGCCACCGGTTCACATACAAGATACTATCATTATCTCATGGACAATTAGACATCCAATCCGTAATCACAACGACCCAATTGCAAGAGCGGAGCTCTACCAACTGCGCTGTATCCCCCGGGCCAAATGGAGCATGCATGAATGAGTCAGATGCTTCTTCTATTCCATGGCGCAGCTGGGTCATCTTGGATTTGAACCAAAGACCTCACCAGTGAAGTAAATCATTGCACCTACGATCCAACCAATTGGGAGAGAATCAATAGATTCTTTTTCGGGAGTGATTCATCCTTCTCGAACGAAGCATACAACTCTCTATTGTACTGCGCTTTCCAAGTGTGCTTGTTCCCACCTTCTTCCTTACCAATGAATGGCAAGTCTTTGTGAAATAACTCCGATGACAAGAAAAAAGAAGGTGTTAGTTATTAGTTAAGAGACCCTCCTGATCCGACCCTAGACACACTAAGATCCTTTTTCAGACCTACTCCCATCTCAAGTCAACAGATAGATAAATAGACACATCTCATTGCACTGATCAGGGGGCGTTCGTAGTGGCTGAGGGGGTCGAAGACCAAGAAATGAGTTATAGTTATGTATATTATACTTATATCAAGCATTCTTCTCTTCTTATGGCTAGATCCAATCTCCTAGTCCTTACGAAAAGGAAAAAGAATTTCACGTTCTTCCTTTTGGGAAGGGAAGATTAGGGAAATCCTATTGATTGCTGCTTTCTCCATACCTCTGAGAAAAGCATGAAAAAAAAAGGCTCGAATGGTACGATACTCCGTCACCCCATAATGAAAAGGGTGATCTCGTAGTTCTTGGTCTGTGAAGATGCGTTGTTAGGTGCTCCATTTTCCCCATTGAGGCCGAACCTCAACCTGTGCTCGAGAGATAGCTGCCCATACACTGATACGGGATGTATGGATTCTCGCCGTGGTGGTCACCCCGGACCGCTTGGATCCCACGAGTGAATAGAAAGTTGGATCTACATTGGATCTCACTTGAATCACCCCATCTATCCTCCTGAGGAGAAGTTTGGTTTCAAACTCCTGCTCGAACAGTAGGAGTACGCCATGCTAATGGCCTTGGATTATCCACATATCCGGGTCAGGCACTGATGAGCACATTGAACTATCTATGTGGCTGAGAGCCTTCATAGCCCAGGCACAACGGCGCAATTATCAGGGGCGCGCTCTACCATTGAGCTAATAGCCCGTCATGCGGGCTAGGCCTCCCCACTGGCCAAAAGCGAGAGAACGCCCATCCCTCTCTTTCCTTTTTGCTCCCCCATGTTGCCACCCAGGCCTGGTAGACATGGGGACGTAAAAAAGAGGATCCTATCAACTTGTTCCGACCTAGGATAATAAGTTCATGGACTTGGTCTTACTTCACCGTCGAGAGACAAAAGAAGACTTCCATCTCCAAGCTTAGCTCAGACGTGGCTTGCTTTTTTTTTGGGTGTGAAGCGGTGTCAAACCAAAATACCCAACAAGCATTAGCTCTCCCTGAAAAGGAGATGATTCAGTCGCACCTTCCAGTACGGCTACCTTGATATGACTTCACTCCAGTCACTAGCCCCGCCTTCGGCATCCCCCTCCTTGCAGTTAAGGCAACGACTTCGGGCATGGCCAACTCCCATAGTGTGATAGGCAGTGTGTACAAGGCCCAGGAGCAAATTCACCGCTGTATGGCTGACCGGCGATTACTAGCGATTCCGGCTTCATGCAGACAAGTTGTAGTCTGCAATCCTAGCTGAGGATGGGTTTTTGGAGTTAGCTCACCTTCGCAGGATCACAACCCTTTGTCCTAACCATTGTAGCATGTGTGTCGCCCAGGGTATAAGGGGCATGATGACTTGACATCATCCTCACCTTCCTCCAGCTTATCACCGGCAGTCTGTTCAAGGTTCCAAACTCAATGGTGGCAACTAAACACAAGGGTTGCACTTGTTGCGGGACTTGACCTAACACCTTACGGCACGAGCTGACGACAGCCATGCACCACATGTGTCTGTGTTCCCGAAGCACCCCTCTCTTTCAAGAGAATTCGCGACATGTCAAGCCTTGGTAAGGTTCTTCGCTTTGCATCGAATTAAACCACATGCTCCACCGCTTGTGCGGGCCCCAGTCAATTCCTTTGGGTTTCATTCTTGCGAATGTACTCCCCAGGCAGGATACTTAAAGCATTAGCTACAACACTGCACGGGTCGATACGCACAATGCCTAGTATCCATCGTTTACAACTGGGACTACTGGGGTACCTAATCCCATTCGCTCCTCTAGCTTTCATCTCTCAATGCCAGTGTCGGCCCAGCAGAGTGCTTTCGCCGTTGGTTTTCTTTCTGATCTCTACGCATTTCACCGCTCCACTGGAAATTACCTCTGTCCCTACCATACTCTAGCTTGGTAGTTTCCAACACCTGTCCAGGGTTGAGCCCTGGGATTTGACGGCGGACTTGAAAAGCCACCTATAGACGCTTTACACCCAATCATTCCGAATAACGCTTGCATCTTCTGTCTTACCGCGGCTGCTTGCACAGAGTTAGTCGGTGCGTATTCCTCGGATCCCGTCATTGCTTCTTCTCTGAGAAAAGAAGTTCATGACCCGTAGGCCTTTTACCTCCACGCGGCATTGCTCCGTCAAGCTTTCCCCCATTGCGGAAAATTCCCCACTGCTGCCTCCCGTAGGAGTCTGGGCCATGTCTCAATCCCAGTGTGGCTGATCATCCTCTCGGGCCAGCTACTGATCATCGTCGTGGTAAGCTATTGCCTCACCAACTAGCTAAGCAGACGTGAGCCCCTCCTTGGGCGGATTCTTGAGCCAGGATCGAACTCTCCATGAAATTCATAGGTGCATTACTTATAGCTTCCTTCTTTGTGGACAAAGCTAATTCGAAATTGTCTTTCATCCCAAGGCATAACTTGTATTTATATGCTTCATATTAGCTTGGAGTTTGCTCCCAGCAATATAGCCATCCCTACCCTCTCATGTCAATCCCATGAGCCTCTTTTCCATTCTCATTCGATCACCGCAAGGGAGCAAGTCAAAATAAAAAGCCCCACATTGGGTTTAGGGATAATCAGGCTCGAACTGATGACTTCCACTATGTCAAGGTGACACTCTATCGTTGAGTTATATCCCTTCCCTGCACCTATCGAGAGATAGAACTTACTAATCCTAAGTCAAAGGGTGGTCGTACTAATCCTAAGTCAAAGGGTGGTCGAGAAACTCAACGCCACTATTCCACTATTCCTAAACAACTCGGAGCCGGGCCTTCTTTTCTCACTATTACGGATACGGAAATAATGGGAAAAATTGGATTCAATTATCAACTGTGTATATCCTATTGGAAATAGGATTGACTACGGATTCGAGCCATAACACATGGTTTTATAAAATCTGCACGATTTTCCCGATCTAAATCAAGTAGATTTTACATGAAGAAAATTTTATTCAGCATGTTTGGTAGGAGAAGAACCCAACTCGGTATTGTTAAAAAAGAAGAAGAGAGGAAGCAGAACCCATTCAAGATGATACGGATCAACCCATTCTTCTTGTGCCAAAGATCTTATCATTTTCGAAGGAACTTGAGCGACATCTCCTCTCTATTTCCATTCAAGAGTTCTTATGTGTTTCCACACCCTTTTGAGACCTCGAAAAATGGACTCATTCCTTTTCTTAGGAACACATACAAGATTCGTCACTACAAAAAGGATGATGGTAACCCCACCGTTAACTACTTAATATAATAGAAATACATGTCCTACCGAGATAGAATTTGTAACTTGCTATTCTCTTGCCTAGCAGACAAAGATTTACCTCTGTGGTTCGTGGAAAGACTGATTCATTCGGATCGACATGAGAGTCCAACTACATTGCATTGCCAGAATCCATGTTGTATATTTGAATCAGGTTGACCTTCTTGTTCTCTCATGGTACATTCCTCTTCCCGATGAGCGGGCCCCCCCTTTTCTCCTCGGCTCACAGAGACAAAATGTAGGACTGGTGCTAATAGTTCATCACTGAAGAAAGGACTCACCGAGCCGCTAATATAAGAGTATAATAAATATAATAGAAAAGAACTCTCTTCCCTAGACTTTCCCGGCTCCGTTGCTACCACGTGCCTTACGCAATCGATCGGATCATATAGATATCCCTTCAACATAGATCATCGAAAGGATCGCGGACGACCCACCAAAGCACGAAAGCCAAGATCTTTCAGAAAATTGATTCATGTTCGAAGAGTGCATAACCGAATGGATAAGCTCACACTAACCTGTCAATTTGGGATTCAATTCGGGATTTTCCTTGGGAGATATTGGGAAGGAATTGGAATGTAATAATATCGATTCATACAGAAGAAAAAGTTATCTATTAATTCAAACGTTGTAACTATGGGATAGGGATAGAGGAATAAGAAAAAACCGAAGATTTCACACACAACACTCACTATAGTACTTTTGTTTTGATCGAAAAAGAAATCTGATTGATTTTGTGCCCTTCGCTCGATGAGAAAATGGATCAGATTCTACAGGATCAAACCTATGGGACTTGAGGAATAATGGAAGGAAATAAAAGAGAAAAAGAGGAGAGAAAATAGAAATAAAGAATTGATCGCGAAAGATCTTTTGTTCTTATTAGAATATAAGATCGTGATTGGATCCGCATCTGTTTGGTAAAAAGAAGAATATTCTCCTTTGATCATAATCAAAAATAGAAAGTGTTCAATTGGAACATGAAAACGCGACTGAATTGGTCCTAGTTACTCCTCGGGACGAAGTGGAAGAAGGGAGGAGATTCTCAAGCGAGGAAAAGGATCCAATTACTTCGAAAGAATTGAACGAGGAGCCATATGAGTTGAAAATCTCATGTACGGTTCTGTAGAGTGACAGTAAGGGTGATTTATTTGTCAACTTTTCCACTATCACCCCCAAAAACCAAACTCTGCCTTACATAAAGTTGCCAAAGTACGATTAACCTCTGGATTTGAAATCACTACTTATATACTTGGTATTGGCCAGAATTCACAAGAACATTATGTAGTATTAAGAAGAGAAGAGGGTTAAGGATTTACCCGGTGTGAGATATCACATTGTTCGAGGAACCCTAGATGCTGTCAAAGTAAAGGATCGTCAACAAGGGCATTCTAGTGCGTTGTAGATTCTTATCCAAGACTTGTATCATTTGATGATGCCATGTGAATCGCTAGAAACATGTGAAGTACATGGCCAACCCAATAACGAAAGTTTCATAAGGGGACTGGAGCAGGCTACCATGAGACAAAAGTCTTCCTTCTAAAGAGATTCAGAACTATTATATGTCCAAGGTCCAATATTGAAATCATTTCAGAGGTTTTCCTTGACTTTGTCCGTGTCAACAAATGATTTGAAATACCTCGACTTTTTCAGAACAGAACAGATCCAAGTCAAATAGCAATGATTCGAAGCACTTCTTTTTACACTCTTTCGGAAACCCAAGGACTCGATCGTATTCGATATGTAAAATACAGGATTTTCAATCATAGGAGGAAAAGGAGGGAAACGGATACTCAATCTAAAGTGAGTACAGAGAATTCCATACTCAATCCCATAGATACATATGGAATTTTGTGGAAAGCCGTATTTGATGAAAGTCGTATATACGGCTTGGTGAGGGCACCCTATTTGAAAGCCGTATTTGATTTTGGTGAGGGCACCCTATCTGTGGGAGCCCGCCTAGGCGGCCACTCGACCGCCTTGGCGGTTAGACACCCAAACCACCTTGGCACTCGAATTTGTCTTTTTGAACATTGGCTATGGTAATAGAAAACCTTCCAATATAGGACTTTCCCATTTGTCTCTTTCCCAATTTCTTTTGAAAGTGCAAAACTTCGGTAGTGTTCCCAGAAAAGTTGAAATGTCTCCTTTTTTTTTTTTGAGGAATTAAATGTCTCCTTTTTACTCTGAACATTGATCACTGACTCTATGGAACATGACATACCTCCCATCATCTACTGGCATTTATCTGCATAAACCTTCCTATGTGGTTCTCCTTGACCTCTAGTGACATACATACACAATTTATTTCAGAACACAAAGATTCAAGACTCAAGACACTGACATACTTTAGTTTCCTTGCAGTCTTGCATAACACTTGCATCTTCTCAAGGCATTTAAAGAATCAAATGTTTTTTTCACTATTTGCTTTGAGTTGTAAGCACTAGAACCCCAGACATTGGATCAGTGTGTATCTTTCTATTAGAATCGAGGTTCCACATTCCTAATTGTTCTTATCAGGAGGGTAAATTGATGGCCTTGCCATTGCTATTGGTTTTACCAGTTAAAATTATTCTTCTCTGTGAGAGGTTCTTATTTTTGTATGTATTCCTTGTGCACCATTCAAGCAATGCCGTTCTTCTAAATAACCTTTTTTTTATAGATTAATGTCTGCTGAATGTGATTGCTGTTATAAGGGATAAATGTGTTTTGGAAAAGGGAGCAGATCTATGCTTTATTCAGTTAGTGCTTGATTAATAGCGCAAGTAATATCTTGTTTAGAAGTTCCATTAACAATTTTTTGAGATTGAAATAAATATGGAGTACTTAAGCAGCTGTCTCTTGTGGCAGTCAAAATAAGAGGTTCAGCTATGGATATGCAAGCTCGCCTGGGAAAAGGTCTTCTATGGAAGACTTCTATGAAACCCAAATTTGTAGTGTTGATGGGCAAATTGTGGGCCTTTTTGGAGTATTTGACGGTACACATTGCATGCTTACTAGACTGGATTTGCCATTGGAATATTCTGTGAAACCTATTTTATATCTTCAGTCCAATGTTGCTTGCCCTCCCAACCCACACCTTACCCCACCCCCCCCACACCCCCCCCCCCCCTCCCCCCGCCCCCCCGCCCGTGCCCTCTCTTGGCCATCACTTCGCCATTACACGTGAGGAGGAACTTTTTTATGTTAAATGGTGGATGAGTGAAATTTTCTGAGTGTATTATCTATCCTCAGGTCATGGAGGTGTTAGAGCTGCAGAGTATGTGAAACAAAATCTTTTCAATAATTTGATATCACATCCAAAGTTCTTCACTGACACCAAGTTAGCTATAGGTGATCCTTATCATTCTCATTTCACCATTAAGTGCTTCTTCCTAATTGATGGCAGCCATTCATATCTTGGACAGGTTACCATAAATCATTTTTCTTCTTGTGCAGCTGATGCATACAATCACACCGATTCAGAATTCCTGAAGTCTGAAAATAATCAGCACAGAGATGCGGGTTCTACTGCATCCACTGCTGTCATTGTAGGAGACTGTCTACTGGTTGCAAATGTTGGGGACTCTCGAGTTATTATTTGCAGGGATGGAAATGGTAATCTTCAATCTCTCTCCGGGGGCTCGAACTGTTATTAAGGGATGAAAATTGTAATGTACAAGCTCCACACCCCCCCCCTTCCATCTCTCTCTCTCTCTCATACATATTTTACCATTCGATCAATTGATGAATTATGAGTAGTTATGTGATTGGACTTGAGAGAAAAATCTAAATTATCCCCTGTTTCTCTTTTCTGTTATTGCATTTCCTTTTCTATGAGCTAGCAATCGCTGTGTCACGTGATCACAAGCCAGATCAAAGTGATGAGAGGCAGCGCATTGAAGATGCTGGAGGATTTGTGATGTGGGCTGGTAATATTTTCTAGTCCATAATGCAATCAATCTTTTGAAGTTCAAGTTGGATTACTGGTACATTTAGCACAAGAAATTGGTATGTTTTGCATGAGATTTTATAGTCCCTGATGCTATTATTTCTTTGAAGTTCAGATTCCTGGTATATTTAGAATAAAAAACTTGGTATATCTTCCATAAGAGCAAAACATGTTCTTTCACCAGTAGTTACTTCGTCAGTGTGAACATGTCATACTTCATAGATTTGACGTAGCTTCTGGATTATACCATATTCCTAAGTTGTGATAAATAGGATTTGTACTAATTTCTTTTCAAACCAAACACCCTCATTAGTCAACTGTCCCATAAAATTGTGCAAAACCCCCCTTGTTTCTCTTGTCGTGCTCAAATTCGAAATATTGTGTTACTCTCACCAAAAACGTTTCGTCAACTGTGGCCCCTTCTTTAAAACAAATTACTCTTCATTCTATTATTACTTTCAGGCACTTGGCGAGTCGGTGGGGTTCTTGCTGTCTCACGTGCTTTTGGAGACAAGCTTCTGAAGCAGTATGTGGTTGCAGATCCGGAGATTGAGGTACGAGTGTATTACAATCGCAAGCTTTCTGTGTGTTTGTTTTGTTTTGGGGGTGGGGGCAAGAGAGAGAGAGAGGTGTAGCCCCATTAGCCCAAATGGCATAGAGCATTCTGCCACAAACTTTTGGCTGCAGGTTCCTTTAGCGCCTTTAGTTCACTTGCTTAACAATGTGCAATCTCTCTCTCCCCCTCTCTCTCTCTCACATGCATATAGCTGAATTAGCCTGAAATGCTTAGAAATGGTTAAAATGCTTCCATCTCCGTCGTTTTATCAAATTAGCTAAAGTACTTTCTTTGCAATTTGCTGCTTTAATATATGCAACAGTTCCTCTCATTTTTTTCTGGCAGTTGGTTCTAAAATTTATATGGTAGATTGTGGCGACACGCTAAAGCCCGCATCATGCACAGCATTTTCTTTCATTGATAAATTTTGGATTTGGGAATTCTTGGGACCTTCCCATTAGGTGTAAATTCATGAGGAACCTTTAGCAAAGTCAAATCATTTTCCTGTCCCATTTGATCTTTTTACATGTGGATTGTACCATCTGTCTCGTTATCTTGGTGTACTCTGAAATCTTTTTTTTTTTTTTTTCAATAAATCAGATACACGAAGGGATACATGTTTGAATGTTGCCAATATCTAAATTAAGTAATGTCAATTGTTAGCCTTGTCAACTAGAAGCAATATTGAATAGGGATCATACATTATGAGACCATGTATCATTGTTATAAGGAGGTCAGGATCGTTCCTAATCATTAGATGTCAAATTGAAAAGCTTGGGGTGAGTCACCTTTAATGATTTTTTTCTTTTGAACTTTGAGTCTAGTCAATGACACATTTACAACTGCACGATTTAAAATCTGACGGACAAGAGTGATTCTAACCTCCCTGTACAAAAAGTAAATAGTCACTTTATCTACTTTTCCTATCAAATAACTTTCGGAAATGTATACAATGAGATCATTTACTTTTGATACAAGGAAGTCACAATCATTATTGACCGTTGGATGTGAAATCGAATGGTTGAAGGTTTGTTATTGATTTAGCACAATGTTCAAAATAAATTTTCTCGAATGTTATTATGCATTTCAATATGTTAGAAGTCACATCTAATATTTAAAAAATAATTGTGATCTCTATGTACCAAATGTAAATGGCTTCATAGTATACAATCTCATAACTCCTTATTAGCTATAACTTACGATCCATATGGGGCTGAGTATTTAATTTGGGCAAGCTTTCTATGCTTCTCCTACAACATAAAACTTATGTACTCCTTTTTATCCAACCCTCCATTCTGAATGGAGGGTTAAGATTGCCCCAAGCACAATGTCACGTTTCTACACTATTTTATTTAAAAAAAATTTTATATAAACTGGTTGACACCAAATTTTGTACGTCCACTCCTCTAATAAACTCGCACTAGCAAAAAATATAAAAAATATATTTTCAATAAAATAAAATAATCAAAATACCTTTGAAAGTTTCAAGGGGTATTTTTGTTACGATATTTTATCAAAAAATTATTTTTAATAGTTTTTATATGTACACCCCAATGAGAAGATGGCACGTACTAAATTTCATATTCATACTGTAGGGGAAGTATATAAACCTTTCCCATTTAATTTTCAGAAATTTTTTCTCCAAACTTTCAAATTCCTCGGAACTGCCTGAGCAGGATTGCGAAAAAAAATTGAAAATAAAGTGTGTATAATGTGCTCCTGCAGGACCATATTGTACACTTATCCCTCGGAACAAAAACTAACTTGGGAGATTTGTAGATTTGAAATTTTGAAAATCACCTAAAATCACAATGATGATTATATTTAAAAATAAATTGAATTTTAAGTTTTCTAAAAATTAGGTCTTACCATTCACAAAAAATTGGATGGTTTACATTTCATCTTGAGGCCATTATTTTTTGAGTTCATTGAGAAGGCGATTTTGAAAATCTTTTTAATTGAGTATAACATAATGGTTTGAAGAGGTTACATCCCCAAAAAATTTGAGGGGTTATAAGTACTCCTTTTGCATGAGGGAGTAAATGTGCTCGGGAGCATGAAATCTCTTGGAAATACTTAATATTTACCCCCCCCCCCCCCCCCCCCCCCCCCCCCCCGAACACGGGTTATGTGCAAACTTTTTGAACAATGTAAGAAATACTTATTGTTTATTTTTTAAATGTAACATGAGAAAGACAATTGGCACATATGGTACGTGTGAAAATAATTCTATGAATGTATTTTCATGTGAAAAAAACTTTCTTGAATTAGGTGAGTTTTTTCACATTAATTGGCTGTCACTTAGTGCGAAAAAAAATGTATTAGGATTAATTGGCATGAAAAAACTCTTACATGTGAGAGAGGTTTTTCACATGAAAATATTTTCAAGGACATGTTTGGTACACATGAAATTACTTTTGTAAAAGTATTTTCATGTCGAAGAATTTACCCATGTGATTAGGTAAGAGTTTTTCATACCAATTAAGTTATAGTTTATTTCTTCACATCAATTGGTAGCTAATTGATGTGAAAAAACTCTTGTACCTAATCACATGGGAGTTTTTCATGTGAAAATACTTTTACAGAAGTATAAAAGTACTTTCATGCATACCAAATATACGTATTTTTGCTGAAATATTTTTTTCACACTATTTAGCACCAGCATTCAAGTTTCCTTAATTGATTGGATTTGCTTTTGGCGTAATGAGATTGTAGGAAGAAGTGATCAACGGCTCTTTGCAATTTCTCATTCTTGCCAGTGACGGTCTGTGGGACGTCATCAGCAATGAGGTATCCAGCGCGCTCACACTCTATGAATGAGCATATTTTATTCTTCCTCCCGGCAAGCACAAGTTAATATTGTGGATTGTCGGTGCTTTTTTTTGTTCTTTCTCTGAACGTTTAGGGGTGTCTGGATCCTAGGGTATCTAAGATTATATTTTGTATACCCAGGGTATTTTGCACAAAACAAAATATGTTGGGCAACTTTACCCATAATGAGGTTTTCGATAAGTAAGAAAGAGGGCAAAAAAAACATGGGTACACAGTCAAAAAAAAAAAATTGGCTTGTCCAAAACTTGACTTTATGTTAGCATCAGAGTGTACAATATAATACAACTGATGATAATACAATGATATTATTAATATTGATTACTTATAGTAATATAGGAATAACAAATATTGATATTATTATAATATCATGCATAATAGTATTATATTAATATATAGTAATTATTATTATTATTATTATTACTACTACTATTAAGCCATCTACAAGTATAATTAATTATATTAAATCACCCCCGCAAATTAGAGAGGCTATTTCAAATTTTAAGTATTAGAGAGAGAGTATCTTAAAATTTTAGAGAGAAATTATATCAAACTTTCAAGAGAAAGTAGTTAAAAAATTTTAGAGATAAACTATCTCAAAATGATTTAGAGAGAAACTATCTCAAGTTTTAAATTTTAGATATCAAATTTTAAAGAACTAGTTAAAATTTTTAGTTTTAGATATCATTGTCATCATCATAGCCTTTTTCCAATTAATTGGTGTCAGTTACACGATTCTTGGTCTGTCATTCTATTATATTAAAGGTCATACTTTAAGTGAGGTTATAAGTTCTCATATCTTTTCGATCTACTTCAAACCACATCCTTTTGGGCCAACCTCTTGTCCTTTTTAGTCATTTTACTTGAATTAACTTGCACCTCCTAACAAGTATATTTTACTTGGTCAATGCCATGCATGGTCCGTCCACATAAGTCTACTCTTGTTCATCTGATTGCGTATTAGTGCCACACCTAAATTCTAATGAATGCATTCATTTCTAATTCTATCTCTTCTTGCCTTGTCATTTATCCATCTCAACATCTTCATCTCCGCTACACTCATTCTATCGGTATATTATTTTTTGTCCATCCAACATTGTCCTATAAATCACAACTGGTCTTACAGTTGTCCTATAGAACTTGTCCTTTAGCTTCATTGATATGCAGCGATCACATAAAATTTCAGTTGCACATCTTCATTTTGCCCATCCAGCTCTAATTAAGACATCTTCCTCAATATCTTTATTTTTCTATATTATCGACCCAATATATCAAAAGTGATGTCTTTTTTGTTCTTATTGGCCGTCAATCTTAACTATTTTCTTGTCTCTAATCCTATTAGTATTAAATTTGCATTTTATATACTGTCTTAGTCCGGTTAATATTAAGACATTTGGATTCTAGAGCATCACTTCAAAGTTTTAACTTTGTGTTGACGTTGTTTGGGGTCTCATCGATCAAAACTATGTTATCTGCGAACATGTACCATGGTACCTCATCCTATAGGAGCCTAATTGAGTCGTACTTAACTAAGACAACGAGGTACGGGCTCAATACTAACCGTTGATGTAGACCTATTGTCACTGAAAACATACTCGTCTCTCAACTAGTTGTTTGTACACTAGTTAATGCTCCATCATACATATCTCTCACCAAGTCGATGTAGTGTCTGGAGAATCATTTTTTTTCCAGCACCCGCCAAATTAAATCTTGAGTTATTCTATCATAAGCTTTCTCTAGATCAATAAAGACCATATAAAGGTCTTTTCCCTTCGCCCTAAACTTCTCAATCAGTTGCCTAAGTAGAAAAAAAGCCTCCGTTGTGGACTTTCTTGGCATAAAACCAAATTGATTTTTAGATACACTCGTTTCATACTTTAGTTGTTACCCAATCACTCTCTCCCAAAGCTTCATAGCTTGATCCCTCAATATTTTGCACAATTCTGTATGTCTCATTTATTCTTGTAAATAGATGCCACAATACGTTTCCTTCATTCGTCTGCCATTTTGTTTGTTCTTAACACCTATTGAACAGCTTCGTCAGCCAGTCAATGCCAATCACCCCCATGCATTTTCAAACTTTTATCGAGATGCCATCTGGTCCTAAAGCATTTCCTATCTTCATCCTTTTTCAAAACTTATTTCACTTTTGACATCCTAGTCCTACAAATGTATCTATGGCCTCCACGCCCATTTGTAGCACCAGTTCCTTCTACCACTATGTTCCCATAATGTTTGTCATTTAATAATTTTTTAAAATAAACTCCCCACTTTTCGTTGACCTCGTCATCCTTAACCATGACTCTTTGATCCTCACTCTTAATGCATTTCATACAGTTTAGATCCCTACACCTTTTTTCTCTCTTATTTTTGCTAATTTAAAGACATCTTTTTCACCTTCTGTTGTTCCCAATTTATTGTATAGATTATCATATGTTTTGAGTTTAGCTCTACTTTTTATTTGTTTAACGTTTTTTTTAACATTTTTATATTTTTTTAAGTTTTGATTGTTTCTATCACTGTAAAGTTTTTAACATGATTGTTTTTCGTTAATGGCATTTTGAACTTCATCACTCCGCCACTAAGTTTCCTTATTGAAGTTTATTCTCTCTCTAAATTCGTTTGAAACTTCTTTTGCCACTTTTTTGATACAGTCAACCATCTTATTCCATATTATGAAGCTCAGAGTTCAATTTTCCTTCTTCAACTAAATTATCCCTAAATAAGTCTATTTTTTTATTTTTTTAAATTCCACCACTTAGTTTTTGGACAAGATCTTAAATTTTTAAAGAGAAATTATCTTAAAATTCTAGAGAAACTATGTCAACTTTTAGAGAGAGAAACTACCTAAAACAATTTAGACCGAGAAACTCTCAAAAATTTTAGAGAGAGAAATTGTCATAAAATTTAATTTTAAAAGACTATCTTATAATTTTAGAGAGAAATTACATCAAATTTCAAAGAGAAACTACCTCAAATTTTGGAGAAACTCTTAAATTTTTAAGTTTTAGAGAGAGAAAGTGCCTTAAAGTTTTAAAGAAAAACTATATCAAATGTTAGAGATAGAAACCACTTGAAAAATTTTAGAGAAAAACTATCTCAAAATTTTTAAAGAGATAACCTATCTTAAATTGTAAGATTTAGAAAGAGAAACTATCATCTTAAAATTTTAAAGAGAGAAACTATATCAAATTTTAGGGAGATATTACCTAAAATATTTTAGAGAGAAACTATCTCAAATTTTAAGTTTTAGGAAGTAAGTATCTTAATTTTTTAGAAAGAAACTATCTAAAATTTTTAGAGAGCGAGAAACTATCTCAAATTTTTTAAAGATAAACTCGCTAAAAATTTTAGAGGGAGAAATCATCTAATTTTTTTTGTTTTAGAAAGAGTGGATCTTGAAATTTTAGAAAGAAACTATATCAAATTTTAGAGAGAAACTATCTGAAATTTTTTAGAGATAAAACTATCTCAAAGAAAAATTAGAACGAAATTATTTTAAATTTTATTTTTAGAGAGAAATTATCTTAAAAAAATTTAAAAAGAGAAACTATATTAAATTTGAGAAAAACTACCTAAAACTTTCTAGAGGGAGACCAATATCAAAATTTTCAAAGAGAGAAGTTGTATCAAAATTTTAAATTTTAGAGAGAAAGTATCTTAAAATTTTAGAGAGGGTAATTATATCAAATTTTATAGAGAGACTCTTGGAAATTTTAGAGACAGAAACTCTCTCAAAATTTGTGGAGAAACTATCTTAATTTTAAGTTTTAGAGACAAAAAGTATCTTAAAGAGAGAAACTATCTAAATTTTTTAGTTTTAGAAAGAGTGTATATTAAAATTTTAGAAAGAAATTATATCAAATTTTAGAGAGAAACTACCTGAAAAATTTAGAGAGAAACTATCTCAAAAAAATTTAGAAATAAATTATTTTAAATTTTATGTTTAGAGAAATTATCTTTAAAAAAATTTAAAGAGAAACTATATCAAATTTGAGAAAAACTACCTAAAAATATCTAGAGAGACTATCTAAAAAATTTTAGAGAGAGAAGTCTCAAATTTTAAGTTTTAGAGAGAAAGTATCTTGAAATTTTAGAGAATAATTATATCAAATTTTATAGAGAGATTATTGGAAATTTTTAGAGATAGACACTATCTCAAAATTTATGGAGAAACTATCTTAATTTTTAAGTTTTGGAGACAAAAGTATCATAAAGTTTTAGAGAGATAAAGTATATCAAATTTTAGAGAGAGAAACGACCTAAAAAATTTTAGAGAGAAACTTGTCTCAATCTTTCTAAATAGTTACCATATCAAAGTTTTCGGAGAGAAGCTATTTCAAATTTTAAATTTTAGAAAAAACTTATATTTCAAAATTTTCAGAGAGAGTATATCAAATTTTGAATTTTAGAGTGTGGAAAACTATTTTAGAATTTTTAGAGATAAACTATTTTAAAATTTCAAGTTTGATGTGCTCTCTTTTTCTCTCTTTGTTTCCACCTGTGCTTACCAAACATGGAAAAAACAACATGCTTGAGTAATTTTAACCTGTAAACTGTTTGCATATGTAAATATTTTTCCTATTGAACTTTGATGCCTTCCAAACCCCCCCCCCTCCCATAATAATATTTTTCCTGTTGAGCTTTGATGCCTTCCAAACCCCCCTAATAATAAATTAGGTTATATAAAAAGTTTCATGCCTTCCAAACGACCCCTAATAATAAATTAGGTTATAAAAAGGTGATCCATGAGCCATCCAAACACTCAAGGTTTGACGTAATAAGATTTTAATTCAAAACCCGGGTTTGTTGACTCATGGAGCCATAAACGCTTTCTTTTTCTTAAATATGATCCTTCTTAAATACAAAAAGTTGTGGTTGGAGTAATGTTCTCTCTCCCTCGCTCTATTTTTTGTGTTTTGATCTCTCAATGAGAGCGCACAAAAGAATCCAATGTTTTCGCTCTCTTCCCCTCACCGTCTCTTTCAAACTCACCAAGAATAGGAGCTAATGTTTTGGATTAAAGTTCTCTTTTCCTCTCTCATTGTCTGGATGGTTTGTTGCGCATGTCCTTTTGTTTTTCCCATCTAAATCAGGAAGATTTTGTTTTTCCTATCTAAATCAGGAAGCTGTTTCCTTGGTGCAACCAATCGAGGATGCGGTAGCTGCAGCCAAGAGGCTAACTCAGGAAGCTTTTGATCGAGGCAGTGGCGACAATATAACTTGCATTGTTGTCCGTTTTCACCATGACAACCCCAAGCCCACTTAGCAAACTGATTTCTGTGCTATCTACTTCATCGGATTCTATTTTTAGCGAAACTCATTCTCTATGTGGTTTCAGGAAAAAAAAAAAAAATGCAACTGTAATTCTAGCTGTAAATATTCTCAACCGAAGTACGAGTAGCCACTTTCTACAAAAATTAGAGCAAGATACAATTCTGATGAAATAATTATCGCTACTCACTGACCATTCTCACTAGAAATAGCAATGATATCAATTCATCCTTCTGATAAGTTCATTGATATGATCTTCACGATTCCCCGCTTCCCCTCCTTCTGAAAATAATTTCTTCTTATTTTCCAAGGCAACCATTGGAGCATTAAGCTTGAATGGGTAAAGGAAGCGGATGACTTCTTTGAAACGAGGTCCCACTGTAGTGATCTCATGAACTATGTCCTCCAAACATATGATGCCATATTTATGTAGGGCCTGTGCATCATGAAAGCAAAAATAAGAGGGAAGCATGAAATTAATAATATTAAAATGTATATAATAAAAATTCACCCAAAAAAATATGAGTAATGATTCTATTAGATCTTCCCATACCTATGTGCATAAAACCCCCAAATGATCACCATTAAATTTGACTCAGATCTTTAGAAAAATTATCACGTGTGGGACTTAACATTTCTAAATCCTTTGAAGTTTTACACACATGGGTGTAAAAAGGTCTCACACGGTCATTTCCCAAAATATATATGTATACAGTGACATTATTTAGCTTTGGCACAAGGAAGTTATAATGATTATCTACCATTAGATATGAAATCGCGTGGTTAGGGATGTATTCTTCACTAGGCAAGAGATCCAAAATAAAATTTCTTGAACCACATGACACTTTGAACCATCAAATTTCACATCCGATGGTCAAGGATAATTGTAACCTTCTTGTACCAAAATACATGGTCTCATGGCATACAATCCCTTAACGATAATAACAACAATAATTAGCAATGGCCATCATAATTTGGATGAACTTTTCTCAAGTAGAAATTATATTGAATACAAATCGGTAAACCTCAACATGTTGGGAATCCAAGACCCAAATTCACGCATGCACGCAAACGCAAGCATCATGCAGAGTTTGATCTACCACCCATGACTAGGGCGCATAATCTAATACCCATGACTCATGGGCAGGACCTTAGCCGATAGTTGAATTGACGGACAGGTGGGCAACATTGGCTACTACTTCGATGATGGAACATAAGGGCTGCCCACCATTTCCACTGCCCCTTACTCGGATGATTATTACACATGCTTTCTTTCTTTCCATTTAATTTTGCATGGTATTAGTTTACTAGCGGTCATCTCATGTTCATAAAAGAAGCGGAACATGATGGGGGCACAAAAGCCTCACATCCAAACCCCTGCAAAGTGGCATATCATTGGTCCAAGGATGCATTAGTGAATGAGATTTATCCAGATGATGGTGGAAGTAATGGTTAAATGGGTAATCTTTACATGTTGCAATAGGCTCGAAACCTCTCATTACAAGCACCAAATATCACCTTTGCACAGGGTCTCGGGCCAGAGCTTTTGTACCCAATATGCTCCTACTAACAAGCGAATGCATGAACACTGACTGCCAAAAGTTTGGCATTGAGATGCCAGCAACAAAGCAAGTCCTGTGATCACAGTAAAAGACTAGAAGATAGTTGATACCTTTTCAATGATGACGTTATCGGTGAGAGGGACCTTCTCCTTGCGAACTCTCCCAAAACCTTTCTTGTAAACCAGTTCTTGCACACTTTTCATGTTAGGATATCTGCACAATATAAAGAATGCAAAATAAAAGATGTTAACATATATATATATATATATATATATATATATATATGAGAGAGAAGGGAAATATGTATATATAAAGAGAGGAATATATATATATATATATATGACGCGAGGGGTGGGGGTTAGGGGGGATAAAGCTACCAATAAGCTGTCACCTAAAATATATAGTAATTTAGGTTATAATCCCAGCCATCAGAACTTGATTGGATGGTTCTGAATGCATGTTACTATTTATTTGGGCTTGACGTAGTGGCGCTACATCTCTTGTTCAATTCCTACTACTAAACTACTCAAAAAATTTACTAGTTGAATTTTAATATCTTTTCTGCAAATCGAGTCGACATAAACTTTATGTGAAAAACATAAGCAGGCGCATAAAAAAAATATATAAAACAAATATTTCCCAAAACTTAAAATGGCCAAAAAAACCCTTGGTATATGGTGGGGGTAATTTGGTCATTTCAAACTTTTGATAATTTTATTTATTTATTTTTCTATGGTGCATGATGGTGTTAAGACTAAAATTCAAATAATAATATACATTTTTTAACCATCAAATCAAGACCTGCCAATTGGGAATATTAACCTAAACCACTATTTATTTTAAGTGACAACCTATTGATAGCTTTTTTTCAAAGATATATATAGACGCACATCATATCGAAATATATATGATATCAAAAGCAATTGCGTCAAAGACGAAAAAGGATTGATTCCACTCTACCCATATGTGATGTAGGGCTCAACCATCTTTAACATTTTCATCATGGCATCGTTCACCTTGATGAAGACCCCATCAAAGATATTACTCAGCTTCAACAGATAAAGGATCTTTTTAGTCTTGGGATGCATGTCATTGGTGCTGAACAAGAGAGTGATCCAAAACATGGTTAAGCAATGCATCTATGAATCACTTTAACTAAAAATATATATATATAGAAAAGTAAAACAAGACAGAAAGGGAAAATATGGAATAAGGGAAAGAGGAAGAGCAAGCTTCAATTAAGTAGGGAGAAAGCATAGACCTGTTTTTTAGTGAATTCACTCCCCATAGAAGAAGATTAAGTGACTAAGTATAGCACCAAATATATATTATATAATATCATATAATATTTGTGTATTGTTTAGCTACCCAGGTACGTTTCGTGGGATATAATCCAGAACTGTAACGTACCCACTGATTCGGATTACAAAGAGCAGTTGAGCATCTGGGTTGACAGAAAATGACCTTCGCAACTTTTTCGTCACCCGTTTCATACGAATCAGATCCAGCTCCTGAAATTTAAGAAATTGCGAAAAACCAGAATGCTATCAATAGTGAAAAAGAAGAAAAGGAGAAATCTCAGGAGAGAAAAACAAAGCAGGTCAATGGATAACACATAACAGAATAATGTCCATTTCTCTTGCGGGTTATTATATTGGGGTCAATTTCTCTGCATACTCATAAAAGAAAGACATACCAAAATAATATTTTAAGCAACAAGATAAATGGGCATTATATTGAATAGATGATAAATGAATTTATACCTTGTTTCTGTGTTCCTGGATGAAATTTTCAGCCTTTTTGAAGACAAGGGCACGATTCTCCTTCGTTCTTTGTTTCCGAGATTCCAATTGTGCCCTCTTTCTTATGGCCCATTCGCTGCTTTGCTTCCTCTTCTTCAGCACAGTTTCTGGAACGAAAGCAAGTGGCTTTGACTCTTCATCCGCCATTGTGGTCATGAATATGACCTCCTTTCACTTTGGTAACTGCATCATACCATGAACCAATTACATATTCATATGTATTTAGAGAACCACTATTTCTCTTTTTTTTTCCCTTTATTCTTGTCTTGAAACAACTTAAAACACTTTTCATAAATAAGGACTGAATTTTGGGAACCATGCCTGGCACAATCATCACCAGATGCTTCAGATGCACAGTTATAGACAAGTTCCAATGTTTCAAAAGTATTTCAGAAATTTATTGAAGAGTAGACTATAGTACCAAGTTATTATCAGTCTGCTATATGAGCACAATGCACAAGAAACAAAAGAACATTCTAAAATCGTCAACCAAATGCAGTGATCATGCATCGTAGTATGCATTGTATGGTGGAATTACCGATTGACATAAATGTAGTCCACGAGTAATGAGATATCATTTCTGCTCAGATTACCTAATTTGCAATCCTTGAAAACTGATGTTCAAGGAAGAAATCCAGATCCAAGAAGCATAAATAAATCCCAAAAAACACAAGAAATACTCTTGAGAATAAAATACACCAATAAAATTGGCAATGCTAATACATCATATAAAACCTTCACGTTGCACAATGTGGGTCAATACATCTAAAAGCAGGTCTGAGACATCCTAATATTCCATTTATATGCTCAAAAGAACAAAGAATCCAGGTTTTCATCTTGGTATTATACTTGCAAGGCAAAAGAGCAAGAAGGCAAAAGAGGAAGGCACGGGAGAGCATTAATACTTGCTCATACTCTCTAAATTCCAATTTTTCAGCCTTCAGAACTGTTTAGATTCCGGATGTCGTGAATGACAAAGCCACAAATAACCTTTTTATGACAACAGACAGGAGAGTGAATAACTTTAAAAAGTAGGAAATTAGAAAAAAAACCAGATTAACCCTTTGTTTTCCTTCAGCAACGGAATTACTTGAAATGCAATTCAAATAGACAGATTGGCTTTGGCATTTAACTCATAAGTGAGGCATTCATTACTAATTATGTTGTGGAGAAGGAAGATCCTTGAGCTGCCGATGAGATGGTAATGATGTGCGGTTGACTGGTTGGATGAAGAAGAGGAATATATTGGGGATGGGATACTTATTCATTGATTCAGAAGGAATCCTCAATATTGCAATAGATTTCAGGCTTGCTCTACTTGGGTGGTGGTGCAGTGTGGTGATGGGTGGTGCAGTAGTGGTGGCTAGGCAGTGCTAGCGTTGAAGGTGACGGCAGCAGCAATGGTGATGGTAGTAGTTTTTTTTTCTTTTTTCCCCTTCCAAAGAAATTGAATTTTTTACAAAACAACTTGGAATGGTTCTGCAAAAATTCAATTTGGGGGCCCAATGGCGTTTACAAATCACTTCAAATTTGGAATCAAACAACCACTGCAGCCAAATTACAAGATATAAACATCAAGTAGGCCCAGCTTGCAATTTGGCCTGAGAATCAAACAGTGCCTATGAAATCATCATAACAACTCAACCTGCCTTCTCCCACCCACCCATTTCATGGTCTTTCCTAGTGTTTTAAAACTCTGCAAGTCCAACTCATACTCGTCTGAATCACTTGGATCTCGCCATTAAAGAAACCTAGGGAAACCGGCTGAGTCTCACGAGTTCTTGAGGTTATAGAATAGTTTTCCACAGACTTAAATGAGTCATGTAGAGATTTGTCTGAGTGAAACTGGCTGACTTGGACTTGGACCCGCCTAGTTCCATGCAAAAGTCAGTATTTTCAATCACTGGCTCTTCCCATCCATCAAAGTTTTGATACCTCGTCACTGGATGTACCAACTTACTCCTTTCAATATTTGAGTTTCTTTAACCAACTACACTTGTAAATATTATCCGAACCCTTCTTAGCACAATTTTGTGTTTTGGACTACGATGTAAATTTTTTTCTGAAAACTCCATACAAAGCCTTCTTGGCATAAAAACCCACTCATAATTGTAACTACCAGAAATTATAATCGCACAATGACAAAGGGTTCCATAGAAACCCTCCTAACCCCTCTGGCTTCTAGGGCGAGTTTGATAACTGGAAGGTAAATATTCCCTAGAAATTGGAAGTTCTTCTTTGCCGGGAAGAAAGACGTTACTGTAAAAAGTTCTGGGTTTATGTGTTTGATAACCTGCTGGAATGTTAAAGAAGTTCGGGGTTTCAACGTTTGATAACTTGTTGGAATGTTAAAGAAGTTATGGGTCTCTATCTTTGATAACCTGCTGGATTATAAGGAAGTTCTAAGTTACATAACAGGCCTTACGCAATAGTCTACACACACACACACAAAATACTCTTTAATCAGTTACATAACAGGTGCTCTGTAGTCAACACACACAGACAGAACAACCATATTATTATTATTATTATTATTATTATTATTATTATTATGTGTTCATCAAACATCATTAGAAAAGACCAAAGGAGAGAATTAAACATCTAAAGCTATGTTACTATGGATATATTCATTCGTGAGGTCCAATACAGCTATATGAAGAGCCAGTTTTCAACTGATAACATACTATAAACGGTATAACAGTGAGCAGAATTAACATCATAATGGTGAGCAACATTGGCATTCTTTTTTGGATGGTTCAGTCATATGAAAGAGTTATACAAACTTTAGAGGCAATACACCTTTAAATATTTCAAAATTACCCCATTCACCATCATAACTAAAATTCACCTCAATCATCAAAGATAATCAATTTTCTCTACTTCAAACTTCATGGCAATGATTTGTTCTGTTTTGCCTAGAAAAACTATTCTTTACATCAAATAGTCAGGATTAATTAAATTGAATATTGGATTCTTCAACCATTTCCTGAACTAAAATTCCACAACAAACTCAACAAATTTCCTGCTGATTTCCTTGAGAAATGTTGTTCTTTGCAAAAAATTCCAGTCAATCTATAACAAGTTGTATTTTTTTGTTCGCTGATTCTATAACTACATTCTCAATGGTCAGATAAAACCCTATGCTTGATATTGAAAAATAAAAGTAAGCTTAATCTAAACCTATGGCAAAAAGGAAAGCAATACTGCAAACTTTTTTCTTTCTTTTTTTAACGACCAACAAAGAACTATCAATGAAGAAAAAAATAAGCTAATCATGAATCAATTTTAAGCAATCTCACTGATTATCTCATTTTCAGATGATAGCAGTCACAAAAAATAAAAAAGGGACACCAAATGGTTATGAATGTCACCTGTGTAGTAGAAGAAACCAGATGAAAAGAAGAATTGGAAAATGAGAGAACTGTGGAATTCAGCTGGAGTGGAGAGAGGAAGGATTGAAGGGAGGTATGAGTAGCAAGGTTTCTACAAAGAACAGTTTACCAAAAAAAAAAAAGCGAAATTATTAATTTCCTACAGAGAACAATATACCACAAAACAATATTCAGAGAAAACCCTTGATCCATTTTCACCATGTTCGGAACCTAATAAAACCCTATATTCCATCCGTTTCTCCTATATTGCATCCGTTTCTCAGCTGGAACAAAATGCACATCTTCAAACCCACATACATCTTCAAACCCACAATCATGGGAGAGAGAAAAAACCAGAGAGAGAGAGAGAAAAAAAAACCATGGGAGAGAAAAAATCAGAGTGAAAAAACCATGGCATAGAGAAAAAATCGAGAAATCCAGGGGAGAGAGAAAAAACTGAGTTGTACCTTTGTAAGGAGAGTTGTAGGGGCAAAGTGAAGACGCGAGATGGCCTCTGCTTTGTGGTTAGGGCAGTCGTTGGGGACAAGCAAAGGAAAAGGTTCTATCCTTCCCCTACTACTTTCCTTACGAACCAGCGGTTTTAATACGTTTTCCACTCACCTTTTGATTCTAGGTTCAACGTAGCATAACATGAATTTTGATGTAAAAAAATTCTTAGGATTATATTAAACGAAAAATATTATATAAGATGCAACTTTATAATGTAGAACTACGGATGCACCTCAAAAATCCATCGAAAAAAATAGTTTTAAAGTTGAAAAACCTTTTGATTGTTCATACCGTCATCGAGATATATAAAAATGAAAAATAAAAAGATTTTTAAGTCTCAAAAATAGTGTATTTTACAACATATTATCTATACAGTCCATTTTCAAGATTTTCATATGTTTATAGATCTATTTGATTTTAACCATCTTTGAATTTAAAATTTTAGAAATAGATATAAATATAGATTTTGAGATAATCCTAAAAATATTTTACATCAAAATTATATACCATGATAAAATTTGAAGGTGCACCTTACCTCTACAGCTACGGATGCATCCGTATGCTAACTACACCCTTATTTTAAAACCTATTTTCATATCTAATTTGAAACTTTTTAACTTCAAAAATCGTTAAAATCAAAGAGATCTATAAACATATGAAAATCTTGAAAATAGATGGCCTAGATAATGTGTTGCAAGATACACTATTTCTGAGACTCAAAAACTTTTTTTTTTTATATTCGTACATCTCGATGTCAAGATGATCAAATAGAGGGTTTTTTAACATTAAAACAACCTTTTCGATAGATTTTTGAGGTGCATCTGTAATTCTACATTTTAAGGTTGCAACCTTATATAAACTTTTCCCATTTTTTTAATACAAATGAATATGAAATTTGGCTCGTGCTAACTTTTTATTGGGGCCCACCTATAAAAAATATTAAAAATAATTTTTTGGTAAGATATAATGATCAAAATACCGTTGAAATTTTTAGATGTATTTTGGTTATTTTATTTTATTAGGAATATTATTTTTTTATATTTTTTTACGAGTGAGAGTTTAATAGAAGATTAGAAGCCCAAAATTTGATGTCAGAATATTTTATATAAAAAAATTACAACTAAAATAATGTAGAGACGTGACATTGTGATCAATCTTAGCCCGCCATTCAAAATTGACGGTTGGATAAGGGGAAGTATATAAGTTTAATGTTGTAGGGTAAGCATAGAAAGCTTTCTATGCTTCCCCTACAGCATAAAACTTATATACTTCCCCTTATCGAACCGTCCATTCTAAATGGAGGGCTAAGATTGCCCCAATCGCAATGTCAAGTCTCAACACTATTTTATTTTTAATTTTTTTCTATAAAATATTTTTAATAGAGGATTTTGGACGTCTATTCCTCTATTAACCTTGCACTAACGAAAAATATTAAAAAACTCTTTTCGATAAAATAAAATAACCAAAATACCCTTGAAAATTTTAAGGGGTATTTTGATCATTATATTTTATTGAAAAATAATTTTTAATATTTTTTATAGGTGTGCCCCACAAATTTCATATTCATGCAATTTATATAAAAAAGACTAAAAATTAAATACTTTAAGAGGTCAAATCTAAGATCAAATGGTGAGCGGCTCTCTTGATCAAAATTAGACGGTTGGTGGTAGGGTAAGCATAGATCTTCTATGTTGTAGAAAAAGTATAAAAACCTTTCCCAAACAAATTTGCATATGTTGTTGTCTTCACACTTCATTGGGTACAGGAGGGAAAAAATTTTCATGCTAGTGGGGGTTATTTGCTTTTTGTATGGAAGCATAAAAGCAAATCAGGAAGAGAAATCACATGCCAAGTCCCTAACCATCAGGGAGAGTCTTTTGTTATGACTAGTTTAATCTTTAACCTCTTATGAAGAGTGACATTAGGGACATGTTTGATAACTAGAAGATACTTACCCGAAGATGGAACTTATTTGTTTTTGTAACAGTTTCATGTTTGACAAAAACAAGTGGGAACTGTTTCTATACTTTTCTTATTGTTTCCCTACCAACCATTCGTCCAATTTTGATAAGTGAGACACTTACCGTTTGATCCTAGATATGAAGCCCCATAGTATTTTATTTTTAATGTTTTTAATACAAATTGTATGAATATGAAATTTGATACATGCCATCTTCTCATTAGGGCGCACCTATAAAAAAATATTAAAAATAAATTTTCAATAAAATATAATGACCAAAATACCTTTTAAAACTTTCATGGGTATTTTGATTATTTTATTTTATTTTATTGGAAATATTATTTTTATATTTTTTTTACAAGTTTAATAGAGCATTGGATGCCCAAATTTTGGTGTCCAAATAT
>NW_006497930.1:2591704-2634762 GCF_000471905.2 Amborella trichopoda
GAGAGAGAGAGAGAGATGCACGATAGAGAAGGAGAGAGCAGGACTTTGAAGAAGAACTAGACAAAGAAAGAGAGGGAGAACATATGAAAGAGAGTCGAGGAAGAGGGAGAGAGGGCGGATGAGAGAGCAAATGACAGAGGAGGCTTGGGCTGTGGGGATTCAGAAGAGAGAGAGAGAGTGGAGAGGAGATTTGGGGGTTTGAGGAGAGATAGAGAGAGAGATCAAAGTGAGAGAGGGAAAGAGAGAGTAGAGAGAGGAGATGGGGAGTACTTGGTTGCAGAGCGAGAGAGAAGGTGAGCAGTGAAGCGAGAGCGGTGCAAGAGGCTAAGTTTGCAATCTTGAAATCTCTAAAAACAAAAAGGAAATTGTTTCATACGAGTTGGACCACATTTCTACATATGCAGTCCAAAAAGTGTAAAGCATCCCTCTTAAAGATGGAAGCAAGTAAGTGCTCCATCTAAAAACAATAGAAACTAACAGTCTAAATGTTTTCTTACTAAAATTATTATTTCTAGTTTTTAAAATTTATTTATTTTTCATATTCATGATCTCCATGTTAGAGATTACATATCGTTAAAAATTAACATATCCTTAAAAATTAAGTTTTAAACTACATCTCAAAAATATATTTATTAAGAGGCCCGCATTTCTTCATATGTGGGCTTGGCCACATAAAAATCGGGTCAAAAAAAAGGGGCAAGCTTTCTATGCTTTGCTTAGAACATAAAACTTGTATAATTCCCCTTGTCCAACAGTCCATTCTAAATGGATGGCTAAGATGACCCAAATCACATTGTCACGTCTATATATTATTTTATTTTTAATTATTTTCATATAAAATATTTTGACACCAAATTTTTGGCATCCAATCCTCTATTAAACTCACACTTTTAACAAATATATAAACAAAATATTTTCAATAAAATAAAATGACCAAATACCCCTAAAAAATTCAAGGGGTATTTTGATCATTATATTTTATTCAAAATTTATTTTTAATATTTTTTAAAGGTGCGCCCTAATGAGAAGATGACATGTACCAAATTTCATATTCATACAATTTGTATATAAAAAATTAAAAATAAAATGCTCTAAGGTGTCGGATCAACAATCAAACAGTGAGTGGCTCACTTGATCAAAATTGGATGGCTGGATGGTAGGGCAAACATAGATCTTCTATACTGTAGGGGAAGTATAGAAACCTTTCCTAATATATATATATATATATATATATGTATGTGTGTGTGTGTCATACCAAGTAGGTAGAAGCAATGG
The DNA here is from genome assembly GCF_000471905.2 of Amborella trichopoda. Next base: position 2,592,980 of record NW_006497930.1, read on the forward strand.
CAATGAGCGTTAGGGCAAGATGGATCTTCCACTCTTAATGGTCGTTTTATCATAATAGCGAAAACTATCATTTGCCACGTATAATCATAGGAACTCATGGCAGTATATTTTCTATGATCACACAAACTATATTACACGCTCCATAATTTGAAAGGGGAATAGCATTGAATGATCTGTGTTTGTTCATGCATATGGCCTGAAACACATCTCTATACATCATCAATCATTTTAGATTTATTTGTTGAATTTTGCATTGAAAAATTATGTGTGATACTTTTAAAAGGTGTGGTTGGCATAAGGTTACAACCTTAAACAATCAAAGTAAGGTGTGCATGTCCAAATTTTGTCATGAGATGTAATTTTGGTGTTGAAAATTCTTGGGATGGCAAGAGAATCTTTTTTATCTCTAGTTAAAAAATTTTGAACTCCAAAAGTGGTTCAAATCAAGCAAATCTATAAACGCATAAAAATCTTGGAAATGGACATTGCAGATAATGGGTTGTAAGAGGTACTAAGTTTAGGATTTGAAATCTCTTTTTTCTGTATATCTATATATATCTCCATATCGAGATGATCAAAACATAAAAAATAATACTTTTGAATGATTAAAGATTCATCTTAACTTTACATTTTAAGGTGTCCACCTTATATAAACTTTTTTATATTTCAAAATAATATATTTTTTGTACTATAGTGTTTTGTCTTATTTGTAAAGAGAGAAGTTATGAATTATTTCTCCCATATTAAAGAATAGGGAAGGAAAATCATAGTTAAATATGTGGATACCCTGTTTAATTGTGCACAAAGACTCAAGCCGAGAGAAGGCCTATGTGGAGCACGCAAAGAGTGTGAATGCACATGTGCAAGTGTGATGACACTTGATGATGCACTTCGCAGGCTCACAATGGCGCCTTTCGCCTAGAGCTTCCCATTAATGTACTAGCTATGCGATGACAAAAAAATGTGAAAGACCCCAATTTTGTCTTAGGTAATTGTTGTATGTATTTTGAGAATTTTCTCTCTCTACAAACAGAGGTGAGCAATGTGTTGCATCTGTATTGGCGACATAGTTTTTCTCAATCATCTGCTTCTTTGTATGCTAACTACAATTTTTTTTAGAGAACTTATGCATATTGATTCATATCAGTAAGTAGCAAATATTGTCTTGGAAAAGCGATTTATTTGTGCTTAAAAATGGAGGGATCGAATTTCTTAATTGTGTTCATAATAAAAAGCTTTATATTTTGCCTAGTTTCACCCACAGTTTCCAACAGTACAAGACAATAACTCATTTGAAACATGGAGTTTTATCAAGATCATGAACATCGACCACTTTGATGAGTCAAACTTCAACAGATAACAACATAAGCTCTTGTTCTTGTTGACCACATTAAAAGTGGCCTACATATTATTACTGATGTTGCACTGGAAGTGCTACCTCAAGTAGAAGGAGAGGCTGAAGATCAAACTCCTACGCTAAAAGGAGAAGTCAAAACTTTGTTGAAAGTGGATGGATGATGACTTCATATGTAAATGGCACATTCAATCTCACAAACCCCATCAATGACATGTATGAGTCATTGTCAACAATGAAGGATATATGAAATGAATTAGAGATCAAAAGCAAAACAAAAAAATTAGTTAACTAAAGGTTCTTGATTCTAACTATCACAACTTTAAATTCACCAAAAATAAGCCTAGTCTCAATCAAATATAAGTTGCAACTTATTGTAAATGAACTTAAAGGGTGAAGAGTAGAGTTACGTGAAGCTTTCCAAGTGAGAACTATATTCATCAGTTATTCCCATGTGAAAAGAGCACCAAAAGAAAAGGAAATATCAAAAGGTTGATTTTGATCTTCTTCAACTTCAACAGTCTTTTCATATTGAGGATGAGAATAAGCTTCAGGAATTTAAAGATATAGCTAAGAAAACTTAGTTGGCAAGGAACTTTCAATCCAAGGCAAACCTTGTAGAGCACAAGTCTCAAAACAATAAGTCTTTCTTTCTCAAGCAACAAGAAGATATGTCTAAAGACAAAAAATCTTAAAAGAAAGAAAAGTGTTAAATTTATAGTCCCAAACCTAGACTAGGATGCTTAGTGAATGTGTTGTAGACCAATTTAGTTCAAGTAAGGTTCTCACTACAGAATATGTGCTCTGTATGTCGAAAAGGAGGAGGAAACTAATATCTAGCTATTTGCTAAATAAGAATAATTTCTAGATGGTCATAGTATTTGATAAAGTCCTTTTGACTAAGAGAGGTGTATGTATTGGAGAAAAGTACTCTTATAAAGGGATGTTTGAATTTAACTTGTGCAATGAAATAATGAACTATTTCGCATATCTGACGAGTACTTGTAATCTTGGGTATGACTAAGGGTGGCAACCAGATAGTCTTGAGTCCGGGTACGGGTCTTGCTATACACGACTCGGAGGGTACTTAGACCCAAATTTTTAGTTTACGCAAAGACCAAAGCCCCAACCCTAAACTCATTGCAATAATTTTTGTCTTCCCCTAGTTCTCCAAATGACCTAACCCTATCACCATCCTCCCTCTCTGCAATTCTCCCTCTCTCAGCTTCTTGGAGACATAGCTCTCTCTTTGAATCTCGAATGTCTCTCTCTCTAATCTCCTACCCCTCAAAAATTAGTTCTCTGCTATTTACCATTGTAGGCTACAAAAAAGAAAGCCCATAGTGAGGGTGACAATGGACCCGACCAGACCTGGGATCTGACGGGTACGGGTATGGGTCCATCTTTTGGACCCGACGGATCGGGGTCCAAGTCCAAAACCTGGACTCGAATACATTCGGGTCTAGGTCCCGGTCTAAGTCCAGCCAGACCAGACCTATACCCGACACATTCCCACCCCTAGGTATGACAGATTAGATTAGATCATTCAAATCCATGGTTAACTTAGGCCGAATCCCTAAATGTGATGGTACATGAGATGAGAACTTGAAACATGTCCATAAGAAAAAATAACAATCAAGCATTTCTTTTTAGTGGAGAGAGAAAAAATATTTTTTTCTTCCTTTCAAAGACAAAAAATGAGTAATTCATGAAACGGGAAAAGTAACTAATAGATATGAAATAAAATTAATTAAAATTTTAAAACAATTTGAGTTATGGATCCATTTTCATGTACTAGCAAAATCAATCTATTGATTTCTTAACATTTGAAATTAACAAATCATCATATTCAAAAAGATATAGAACAAAGCCTTCAAGATAGTCATTGTACAAAGTAACACAAAGATGAGACCCAGAGACTAACAAGTTGGAGCCTGAGCAAGAGAGACTAGAGAGAGAAAGAGAGAGAGAGAGGAGCTTGCGTTAGAGAAAGAGAGAGCATACAAAGTCAGTAGAAGTGATGGCAGTGGGCGCTAGGGCAAGATGCATATTCTCCTCTTAATGGTCGTTTTATCAGAGGAGCGATAACTATCATTTGCCCTGTACAACCATAGGAAAAATGGTAATTACTATCATCACCGTCCATTCAAGAAAAAAAGATAATAGACGTCTTTGGTTGACTATCTCTTTATTGTCGTCCATTGGTCGACAAAACAATAATGACATTCATGGCGATATATTTTCTATGATCACACATACTATATTACATGCTCTATAATTTGAAAAGGGAATACAATTGGATGACAGGTCTGTTCATGCGTATCTCTATACATCCTCAATTATTTTATACTTATTTGTTGTAGTTTGCATTGGAAAATAATTTGTGTTATATTTAAAAGATGTGGTTGGCATAAGGTTACAACCTGAAAAAATCAAAGTAAGGTCTGCACATTCAAAGTTTGTTATGAGATGTAATTTTGGTATTGAAGATTCTTTAAAACAACTAATATGCTCTATTTGATAATAATATAATGAGGTAAAACCCTATAAAATGAAAAGAAAATGAGTTTCTTATTGTATTATTGTTGGAAATGATAATTCTAGTTTGCTATCCTTCTCATAAGAATATGTACTCTTATGTTTTGAGCTCACCGACTCAGTGCCCTCTTGCACAAATGCGGGTACGCGTAGCGAAACCAGAAAATGTGGGAAACACAATTATGCCAAAGTCTACACTTGTATGTGTGAGTGGCAAAACAGACAATAAGGCATATAAAAAAATAAATCTTATTGGCATCAAATTTACGTTGTTCATCTTTTCAGGCTACATCAACGAGAGAAAGAAACGAATCTACTATTAAACTTACAAGCTACAATAGTCTTCCAAGAAACAATATGTCTTCCAAGAAACAATCTTCCTTAGGATCACCGATTTCATTTAGAGACAATTCTCTAGGATTCCCCTCTCTCATCTCAGAGACTTCTTTTCTTTCTAAAGGCTTTTTCTATCTAAAAGAAAAGTTTTCTCTTTCTCTCCTTTTCTTCCCTTCTCCCTCTTTTCTCTTACAACAAAGAAAAACTTAAGAAGAAGATCATTCACTCCCTTTCATCTTCTTATTATCTCTAAGAAAAAGGATAGCTCTATTTCTTCTTCTTCTCTCTTCAGAGAATGATAACTCTCTTTTCTTCTTCTCTCTAAGAGAATGATAATTTTCTCTCTTTTCTTCTTTTTTTTTTGCAAAGAAAGCTTCATGTACCTCTGATACACCAAGAAGAGTCCGCCCAAAGAATGATGCAAGAGAGATGAACGCTCAAAGTGACCCAAGAGATATGGCTTTGGTCAAACCAACCAAGAGAACCCGTAGCCTCTCACGTGTTCCCTTTTGTGTATGGGCCAAGGGATAACTACCACATTTAGAAGTCTATCCCAAAACCTCCTAAAATGATGTTTATTTCTGTCTCCCTTTTATGAAAGAGATTAAAGGAATGTCTTCCCATACTAAAACTATACGTGAGATCCTATTTGTGCGAGACATTGACTTAGTCAATAAGCCACCCTCTTCTACTTTTCCAAACTGCCTTTTATCGAAAGAACAATTCCATTGGTGTCCCTCCCTCTTGGGATGAGATTCCCAACAATCTTCCCCCTCCAATCCCAGGAGGGAGGTTTCCATTCACATAAAAATCAGGTGCTCAAATGGCACCCGTGTCAACCATGCTTCTCCATGACTCTTGCTTATATTTGGCCGAGGTCTTCGTCATCATATCCGATATTATTCTGTCGATATAAATTTCTCCTAGTTACAGCAGTTTCTCACCCTTCTGTAGTTTATACTACTGTACAACAACTCTTCCTGTAAAAGTAATCGAGTATTTAGATATTGACTTCTTGGAGTCTAGTCCTCAAACACTATCTTTATCTAAGCACCCTTGTAACACATGTTTTCTCCCCCAAAGAACAAACACACTTTAGATGTTCCTATGATATACTTGAATATCAAATTGATTGTTGTCTAATGTTCCTTGCTAATATTAACGATACTTAAATATGCTCATGGTGTTACTGTCAGTCCATAAAGTCACTAGCGGTTAAGTGATTCACTGTTGGTCAAAGTGGTGACTGATGATCTATTGGTCAATACATTCTTTGCCCGATGTCGATTCACTGATGGTCAAGGTGAAGACTAATTGTCTATTGGTCAATATCTTCTTTGTACAATGGTGATTCAATGATGGTCAAGGTGATGACTAATGATATGTCGATCAATACTTTCTTTGCACAGTGACCACTCACCGACAATCTCTGACAGCTCACCATGCATCTACTGCGTGTGCTTCCTACGACCGACCCATAGGGAACTTTATGTGTTTCTTCCTTCTTCTTCTTGGTTGAAGGGACCTCCTGACACTCAACCCATGTCATCTTTCCTTTCGACAACGTTACCAGGTCATAGGTGTGATCCTTATGCAAGTATATATCTCATCTTACATAGCTTTAACCACACCCTTTTGTGTTGTTGGCCTGACTTCCTGGTAGATTTCCACCCCTTGTGAGGTAACTGGTAAAAGGGTTTATGTCCCTTAGAGGAGCTCCTTAGTTCAACTGTAGGTAGCACTTATTGAACAGGCTGCTCCCCCTGCTCCTTATCACCTTGAACTAATATGTTAACTCTTTAGACCCATCCTTTTGTTTCACTTCTCCCCCGTCTTCATTTACCACAGTGGCGGAACTATAACCAATTTTGAACCATTGAAGATTCGTGGATGTGCTACCCTTCTTCACGTCTTCAATAGTAAGGTCTTTCTAAAAGATCGCCCATACCCCTGATCACCTTCTTGTACTCAAGATCCCACAGCTTAAGTTGAGATTTTTATCTGAGTACCTTTATAAGATGCATAGGAGTTCTTTCTCATTCAACTTAGATCTTTATTCCTTGGCACGTGAACCAATGCCCCAAATGCCATCAAGTGAGAATAAGAGATATCCTTTCCAATCCAACCTCTCTGTTGGATCTGACCATCTAGAAAAAACAATTGGGATCGATTTAGGTAGCATGTTGTGAGGACTTCTTCACCCCAATACATCTTAGTAGTGAATAACATGCTCCTAACTCTAAGACACTTTAGCAGCTCGCGTCTCCATTTCCACCTTGCGTGGAAATCTTAAAAGATCTCAAACACCTGATCTTTCGATTTTACCGATATCTTTCATGAAGTATCATCGATGAAGGTGACAAGGTATGATGCGCCACTAAACAACTCCGATGCTTCGATATCTATAACTCAATCTGAGTTGCATGATGTAATTTTAATGCACTATTCACCATAATTTCTAACCACAGCATATGTAGTCATTATAGTGGTTTGCATGCCATCATCCATAGCATTGTCCTCATTTCGCTCATTCTTAAGCTTCCGGCATTCTTGCTTGATGTGCCCTTCCTTGCCACAATAAAAATATTTGATCCCCTTTTTCGTCTTCGATCTGTTTTGGTCTCCATTCCTAGACCTTCATCGATTTGTGATAAGGGCTTGTGAGTACAACATGTCGGAGGATTTTCTTCTCACCTCCTCATTCAACAGGATGATAGTGACCTGGAGTCAGGTCACTATATCATTTGGTGTTGAGTTACTTACAGAGACTACCAGTGTTTCCCAACTGTCTGACAGTGAATCGAACAAAAACAGAGCATGTAGCTCATCTTTCAAGAACAACTTCATCGTTGCGAGTTGGCTAACAATGCATTGCATCTCATTCAGGTGCTCCGCAACGGACTCCCCGTCCTTGAACTTATGTTCACTTTTTGGATCAAGAACGACTTATTTCCGGCGTCTTCCTCTCGTACAAGTCACGTAGCTTAACCCACAATGACTCCAATGATGTCTCCATCGACATATGGTGAAACACATTTTCTTCCAACCATTGTAAGATAATTTTGAGAGCTTTTCGATCCAATCTCTTTCACTCAGTATCTGTCATACTTTCGAGCTTGTGTTCTACCCCTTCAACGGGTGCGCACAAATCCCGACAGTATAGTAGATCTTTCATCTTTGGCTTCCAAATAATCAAGTTATTCTCATTGAGCGACATCATTCTGCTCCTGGTAATAGAATACATCTATCCACACACATTGTCTATCCCCCGTGCGTTACAGTTAGCAATCGAACGATCATTTCGGTTAACTACCCCCCGTTCGTAAGCTAACGCTTGATCGTCAACTGCCGCCCGATCGTCAACTGCCCCCCGCTTGTGAACTACCCCCTGATCGTGAACTACTCCCCGATCGTGAACTCCTGCCCAATCATGAACCGCCCCCGATCTTGAACTTCTACACAATCATTGTGTCGTCCGATGGTTACTACCGCCCGATCATTGTGTTGTCCGATCGTTACTGCCACCCAAGGGTTTGTGAATCCCCTAAGCCCAATTAATTCAATGTCAAGTTGGGGTAGAGCCTGAAATGTAACTAAGATTAAAGGAATGAGATTTGTGTTATTCCTTACTCATCCTACGACCACTAGATTCGCTATATCAAAAAAACGGTGATAAGGATGACCACGTGATGAGGGAAAATGCGCTCTGATACCACTTATTGGGCTCACCCACTTAGAGCCCTCTCGCACAAATGCGGATGCACGCAGCAGAACTAGTAAATATGGGAAACACAATTATGCCAAAGTTGATGTGTGTGTGAGAGAGAGTGGGAAAACATGCAATGAAGCATATAAATAAATAAAATTTTACTAGCACTGGATTTAAATGGTTCACCTTTTTAGGCTACGTCCACAGTAGAAATATACGAATCCACTATTAAACTTACAAGTTACAATAGCCTTCCAAGAAACAACCTTTCTTGGGATCACCGAATTCATCTAGAGACTTCTCTCTAGGATTTCTCTCTCTGATCTTAGAGACTTCTTTTGTTTCTAGAGGCTTTCTCTCTCAAAGAAAAGGTTTTCCCTTTCTCTCATTTTCTTCCCTTTTCCCTCTTTTCTCTCACAACAAATAAAGCTTAAGAAAATGATCACTAACTCTCTTTCATCTTCGTCTTATCCCTAAAAAAAAAGATAACTCTCTCTCTTCTTCTTCTATCTAAGAGAAAGATAACTTTATCTATTCTTCTCTCTGCAAAAGAAGGTTTCATATATCTCTGATACACCAAGAAGAGACCGCCCAAAGAATGGCCCAAGAAATATGAATGCCCAAAATGGCTCAAGAGAGATGGCTTTGGTCAAACCAACCAAGATCATCCATAATTTCTTACATATTCCCTTTTATGTATGGGCCAAGGGATAATTATCACATTTAGAAGGCTATCCCATAACCTCCTAAAAGAAAGTCCATCTCTATCTCTTTTTTAGGAAAGAGATAAGAGGAATATGTTCTCATACCAAAATCATACGTGAGATCCTATTTGTATGGGATGGTGACTTAGTCAGCAAGTCATCATCTTCCACTTTTCCAAACTGTCATTTATCAAAAGAACAATTACATTGGTGTCCCTCCCTTATGAGATGGGATTCCCAACATGCGGAAGGTACCAATTGAAAAAAAATGCTTCTCATGCTAGTTTGATACAAATTAAAAAAGGATGCTACCATAATGCACAAGACTTATAAATATGATGTCTTAAAATTAGAAAATTGATAGGTTTCTTTGATAAACTCCCTCCCCTAAAAAAAATAAAGGAAAAAAAGAAAAGTAAAGAAAGAAAGAGTCTGAACATAGGTACATATTGTCATTTATCGATCAAATTAATATTTGAATTTAATAAAAATATGGGCACATTTGTCATTTTCTCAAGAAAATAAATTTTAAATTTTATCTTGATGCTTGTTGAAGATAGAAAGGCATTGATATGATTCTACCTTCTACAATGAATTGTTACTTCATGACCTGACAAGGGCATAGTGCATAAAATTGTAAAATCCTTATCTTGTTAACATGCCAATTTATAACGTATTTTACTTATAATCTCCAAATGATGGAGAATTATAAAGAGCTACTAAAATTACAATAATCAACCATTTTCCTCCTCTAGAACTTACTCTCACCTTTAAGAATGATCTTCAACCTGGATTAGTAAGAACGTTTACTGGATTTCCAAATCTACACCACATACTAAACGTGACTGTCATATTTTGTTCCTAACATAGCCCTGATAGAATTTCTTATTTCAATTAGAAATGGATATCTTTTGCATGGTGTTCTAGATTTTTTCACCGCTTCATCTAAAGTGAAGGATGTTTAGATTAATGCTCATTCTTAATGGCCTTATTAATTACAAGCTAGACAAGAAAAATATTTTTATGAATATATTGAAATTTAAAGATTTATTTTTTTAGAAAAAAATTCTTTTTAATACCCACATTAATATTTAAATAATATAATTGAAAGTTTAAATATTGACCTTTTTGAAACCCAATACAGTTAAATTATCTTCCCATTTTAGTGCACTTCGTAAATTTTATTACGAGTTTGCTTCCAAATTGTCATTTGCAAGAATGTGCATCTTAACGGGTTTAATGTTAGATATAATATTCCAATGTACCAAACATAAGTTGTCTGTGGTCTACTTTTAATGGGTAGATCTTTGAAAATTCTAAATGAGATTGCGCTGATATCTTCTCTTTTTTATTGCCATCTACTCTTGCCTCTATCTAAACTATATTACCAAAAGTAGGTCTACCCATGTATCTCACATTTTAAGAAAGGAAAGATAAGGCTACTTATCTCTAGTATAAGGAGGTCACAAATAAGCTTGCAGTTGAATATTGAATTGGGTCGTTGGGGTTATTCCATTGACCGTACCAATTCCAAACGAAACTTTTTTTAGATTTGTGGCACATCCAAGTTGGCAGTTTTTCATTTCCGACAATTATAGGTATTGTGACCTCCTTATGCAACTCATATAGTATACAATCTCCTATTAAAAAGGTTCATCTTTTTTTTATAGCCAAGCCTTAGGAATATGCTCCCAAATTTACATCCTAAATCTGGTACGCACAATACTTAATTGGATGTGCAGCATGAAATGTGGAGATGAATGCACCTACTAAAAAATTGGTATTAGAAGTACAACTGGCCCATTTGCCAAAGTACATAAAAACCATACTTATTTGTACTACATCCCAAAATTAAAAGGAAAATACTTTTATGTGACCCCAACAATATATGATTCATATGGGGTCCCACTTCTCAGTCGTTCAATCTGAATCGAACGACTATGATTGTTCATAACTCAATGTCACGCAAAACATTGTTTTATATTTCATTTTTTTCAATAAAATATTTTTGGATGAAATTTTGGGCATCCCATCATAAAATTAGGGCAAACGAGAAAAATAAAAATAAAAATTTTTTATAAAAATAAATGACCAAAATGCCCTTAAAATTTTTAGGGGTATTATGGTAATTTTTCAACATAAAAAATATTTTATTATTAGTTTTATCATGTGCGTCCCTATCAAATCTATGCATGCCCCAAATTTTGCTTTAAAATGATTTATATAATAAAAATTAAAAATTAAAAACTCTGAGCCATCCAATCAATATCTGACAGTTGCCAATTTGTGACATTATGACTCAAGCCATCTTAGCCATCAACTTAGATCTGATGGCTGAGACTAGGGATCACATATATTATATATGTGGGTGGGCTCATTCCCAAATTAAAATAGCTATTCCTCTTTGTTTCATGCATTGTAAGGATTTACTACAGAGTACTTATCATACACATTCACTCTGTTGGTAAATTGTATTTTATATTAATTTTATGATGATGCCTAGGTCATATGCACAAATAACATGAGTGGTATGTTTGAAATTTGAATCATCAGTTTTCTGAAAAAATTACTATTTACCTCTATTGGCCTTTCTTTTTTAAATGATTGTATTATCTTCAATAGGGCAAAATTCAAATAATATATTCGAATGGTCATTTCAATTGCACATAATAAAAGGGTATTCAATGCATTTTCCCATTCTTTATATACATTGAACAATATCTAAGCTTTAGTTGGGAAAAATATAATTGTATTAAACCATTAAATAATATATATATATGAGATTTTCTAGGGTTAACAACTCCTCAAATTATATAGGTTCAAGTTAGAGACTCTTATGAACCGTATTTTTACTTTTACTGCCCCTATATTACTTGAAAACCAAAGGTTATAAAATGGCATTTTGGATTTTTTACTTGAAATTTAAAGCTCCTCTCTCCTTGTTGTCTCCCATCCTCTCTCTCTTTATTTCTCTCCTTTCCCTCCCCCATCCTTGCTCTCCTTTGATCGAAAATCTCTCATATGGGAATAAGAGAGAGAAATAGGAAGGGGGACAACAATGAGAGAGAAAGAGAGATAAAGAGAGAGATAGGATGGGGGACAGCAAGGAGAGAGAAAAAATAGGAAGGCGTGTGAGAGAGAGAATAGCTTTAAATTTCAAAAATCAAAATTTTTCAAATTTGAAACTAAAAAGTCCAAAATGCCCTTCTGTACCTTTGGTCTTCAAGTAATATAGGAGTAGTAAAAGTAAAAATACAGTTCACAAGGGTCTCTAACATGAACCTATATAATTTGGGGAGTTGTTAACCCTAGAAAATCCATATATATATATATATATATATTTGGTGAAACCTCTTGAAACCAATCACGTCAAAGAAAATGTTTTGTTAAATTTAATAAAAATCCTTCCCACCCTCCCTCCCAGACATCGGTACTTTTTGAAGTAAATCATATTAAAACAAATATCCTCTTAAGTTAGTATAGATCCTTTCCACAATGTTGATTCCATAATATTTAAACTTTAATATTCTCACGTGGAGTCAATTATAAGAATAGTTTTAGGACACATTATATTGCAAAAATAGAAGAAAATGATAAATTACATTCAAAATTTTCTAATGGTGCATAAAATAATCATTTTTATTTTTACACATTTTTACCGACTTGTCCAATCTTTCATTAATTAACCACATGTCTTGCTCTAGGCCTTTCAAAGTGACATCAAATATTAGATCTACCATCCTCACTATTATCTACATGCTTCAAGATACCACGGAAAAACTTCAATAAGTAGAGCCATGTCCTATCATAAATTCAAAATCAAATATGGTATTTGTCCAAAACGCCTTTAATTTAAATCTCAATAGGCATCAAACTATTGAATTTTTTTCTCAAGATTAACGATTTCACCAAACCCATGCTAGATGGGCCATCAAATTCATCAAGTTTGAGTGGTATTTTCTTATCTTTTCATGTCATTATTTATACTTTTAGGTCAAAAGAGTGCACTAAAGTCACTCATGCTCATTTTCACGCGCGTTTTCTCTTTTAACAAATATGGAAAACAATGCATTCGTCTCTCAACTTAAATTTGTAGCGAAGATCAAGGTTGCTCGTGGATTTTTTTTACGAGAATGTTGTTCATTGTATCTATACTAGGTAAAATAAAGAATTCATCAAATTTTTCATTTTTGACAGGTGTTATTGTATATCTTTATGTCATTATTTATATTTTTAGGCCGAAAGAGTGGATTAAAGTCACTCGTACTCTTGTACGCGCTCTTTATCTCTTTAGACAAACATAGAACATGGCAAATGCATGCATTTGTCTCTCAACCTATATGTGCAGTGAAGGTCAAGATTTCTCATAGATTTGTGCTTATCGGAACCTCCACCCATATCTTAAATATATTAAACATTGTATCTGCAGCGGATACAATTAAGTGTTCTTCCCCGGGTATCCACTGTTATCACTTATACCTCTTTTCATTCAAGACCTCCATCTATTGAATAACATAGACAGAGAGAATGACCAGTACAACCATGGGAAGATCAATTCAAGAACTCCATAGAATACTCAAATCATTTTAGTAACGGAGGCTGAACAAGGGTGGGTATCATATATGATATTTATTTTATAATTTTAATTGACAGGATGATGATCCTTAAGAAGCATATTACGAAATGTGCCATGTGTGTCGTGTTATATTTTTATGTCACTTTCTTTTTCACAATTTTACATTAAACTTCTCTCCTTTTCTTTTTTTTGTTCCATCATGCCAAATATTAATATAGATTATACAAGAAAGTATCGTTAAAAGGGACTTGAGAAGCCCAAATTAATTTCCACTTTTTCCTTGATAGATAAAAGTTGTAGTTGCTCATTGACTTTGAACTAGTAGCCACCAATTATTGAACATTATGAATCATCAATTTAGAGTCTTGCATCTTTTGCAGAAGTAAAATTTCAACCAATAATAATATATCATCACAAATATTTTTTCATTATTTTTTTATTTCTTTTGTTGATGTCTACCTTGGTGTGCTTTTTTTCATAGATTAATTGAGATTCCAAGATTGGATGTTACATTGTTGTGTACGAGATGGTACACATAAAACCATATTTTCTTTGTTCTCTTTTGCACTCCTCCTATATCTCCATGTCCTATTTAGTATGATCAGGATAACAATAATAAAGTTTTTATTTATCTCAATGATCAATCTCATAAACATTACCTAGTACCCTAAAAATGAACAATATGAATTCTACATCAACTGTAAATGCAGACCATCCATTTAATAGATGATCTATGTATTTAAGACATGATTTTTTTCTCTTTGAAAAATTATTTATATGATAAATCAACGATAATTTGCAACCTGTAATGTAAAAATAACATCTTCAGTAGGTGTCTTGCATGTGAGAGTCAGCTTACACATTGCTCCCCAGAAACTATGTTATAGCCACCATTCATTGAAATTTAAGAATTATATTTTACTGAATGTGCATATTTTGTAGTTCCAAAGATGTATTTGTTTGAAGAACATCATATGAATGATCAAAGATTTTTTTTTTTTTTTGCAGATATCTACAAGAGTGAATGACAACCATGGTGCCTCCGAAGCAACTAGTTGGTACGTGGCTTGCATCCCTAATCTTGTTCATCCTTGATTTAATATTTGTTATGCACCATGCTTTTTACATTATAGAGATACACTCCTCTATTACATTTTTAGATATGTACATTTTATATGTTTTATATTTTTATTTTGTTGGATTAATTTTAAATTTTATGACTAGTAAGAAAATGGAGAATTTAACTATTTAACTAAAAAATAACAATATGAACATGGGTTTATTTTATGTTTTATTACATGCTTATATTTCCATATAAAATGTTTGCCTGTTGGCGAAGTATGCTATGTTCTACATATTCATAACATAGCTATCTAATCATGTTATCATTATCTAATCATTTGGTAGATGTTGTTGGTGGTTGATTATAACCTTGCGAGATTATAACATACAACAGCTTAGACATCACTCAAGTGATATGCCCGACTATTTTTTGTCATTATCAATTAACTAAGTAGACACATATAACATTCATGAGATAATGTTTCCTTGATCACATGAATGAATTGGACACTGCCACAAGTTTTTTCTGTTAATACATATCTCAAGTGTCTAAATATGCTGGCCTAAAAAGTAAACATAGTAGCCTTTGTTGTATTAAATTTTTGTGTTTTTATTAGATATTTTTTACAGGTTTTTTTTGCTTGCTGTTTTCAAGTTTGCAGTGATTAATCAATAAGAAAGCCAACATCGCAGTGGTTTCTTAGTAAGAAAACTAATATAAAATAACTGCAGTAGAGAAAACTTTCTCTTTGTGTGGAAGTTATGACACGAGTTGTTCTTTGGTGTTATCAAATTGCATCGGACCCAAATCACATTTTCTTCTCATATTATAATAAATATCCAAACAATCTACCAACGTAATAAAATAAGACGATAATGTTCTCAATTGAGGAGAAAAAAACTTGCAATTTTTTTCTATATGAATATTTTTTGCTGTGACATCCAAACTGACCCTAAACAAAATATAAGATTTTTGTTCCACCCTAAATTAGACTAGTACTTTTAGGAGGATGCATAACACGAAAAATGTTACTGAAATGGTCAAATCACCTTAGTAAATCACTAAAGTTATCACATTATACCTTAACAGTAGAGTAATTATAAGTTTCATTTCACTCGAGTCCCTTTACAAAGAGTATTCTTAAAAATATAAAAATTGCCATTTTTCAGTTTTAAAAAGCTTGAAAACATAGTGCCATTTTAGCAATTTGGTTCCACTTATGTAGTCCATGCCAAATGACGTAACTCTAATTGTTCAGACTTCAAACTTATGAATCTAGAATATTAATTTCATACTAAAATATCTTTTTCATGGCTCATACTAGCTATTGACTAATGAACCATCAATTGTTAAGATTTAAGAATTGAAATTTATATTTTTAATTGCATATGGTTGTTCCTAGTTGAAAATTTTGAACAATAAGAGTTAATTAAGTGGCTCAGAAAATGATGATTCTAACCTTGCATATTCAGATTAGGAATTCCTAACTTTTTTTCATTAAAAATCTTTGTTTGGTGTTTGTACATTTGAACAAAGAGGGTTTCTATCATCACTCTTTTTAATTACAGTCTCTAGTTATTTTACATCTCTTTATCCAATATTAGTAACAAGGAACTCACATTTTTTTTTTTTTTGGAAATCCTTTTTCAAGTTCTTAAGTCTTAACTAGAGGTATTCATGTCACTTGCCAATGACCTTTAAGTGAGAAAAATTTACCAAAATGCTGCTTTCAGGCTTCCCAAAATAGAATTAGGGCAATTTAAGTATTTCAAACATTTTTTTGTGTAGGTACCATGAAACTTATGAAGTACATTTGAGTATTAAATTATACGATGTGGTCATGTTTTTGTAAAGGCAAAAATTTATATAAGGGCCCACTTTTTATACTATACAAGTAAAATGCGCATAAAAAGTTCACTGGAAAAGATTGTTTCGATGTTGGAAAGCTCTCAAATTGATCATGTTGACTTTAAGATATATGGACGTAAAGTACTTGTAATGAAGTACTTATGTATTTGCTTGATTTATACCATTTTTTGAGCTTTAAGTTTCATAATTAGGGGCAGAAATAAAATTTTAAGCCATCTTAGGAATTTCCAATGTTGAAATTACATCTTCCAATGGAGTTTGGAGTGCGACTTACTTTGATTAAGATTATCTCCTTATAAAAACACCATGTTTTTTTTATAAAAGATGTGGTTTGTATAGATGTTGGAAAGCTCCCAAATTGATCATGTTGACGTTAAGATATATGGACGTGAGGTACTTATAATGAATTACTTATGGATCTAGTTGATTTATACCACTGTTTGAGCTTTAAGTTTCATAATTAGGAGTATAAATAAAATTTTAAGCCATCTTAGGAATTTCCAAAGTTGAAATAACATCTTCCAATGGAGTTTGGAGTGCGACTTACTTTGATTAAGATTATCGTCTTATAAAAACACCAACTTTTTATAAAGGGTGTGGTTTCTATAAGGTTGTCTTCTTATAGTGTAGAAGTGAGACATGCCTCTAAAATTTACTAAGAGATATCATTTTGGTGTTGGAAACATTATGATGGCTTGAAAATATAATTTCATCTCTAGTTATAAAATTTTAAAATTTAAAAACCATACAGATTTAACAGATCAAATAAACATTTCAAAATCTTGAAAATAGATGGTCTAGATAATTTATTATAGAATGCAACTATTTTTTGGATTCAGAATTTATTTTCTTTTCCATGTCCATATGTCTCGAGCTCGAGATAATCAATTGGAAGGTTCTCCAATGCAGGAACACTCTCTTATGTAGGATATTTGAGATGCACATTTCGTTATTAGTACAAGGTTGCAAATTGCAACCTTATGTAAACTTTTTCCTTTTGTGAAATGATTTGAGAAAGGTAATTTTGTGCAAAGGTCATGGCCTTAATTGTATATCGAATAGAAGTGTTCCACAATCAACATTTTTTATCATGGTATTTTTAGGGGTTGCGATGGCCTAAAAAATGATATGGGATCCGGACCCAGACCTGAAACTATAGTGTGGGCCCTGGACCCGAGTCAAAAATTAAAATATCTATGCATTTAACTATATTTAAATATATTCCATAGTTTGGGACCCGAAACAATTATTCGGGCTTTGTGGCCATGTGTGACACCTATCAAATATAACACCTCCTAGAGGTGCGCGTTAGTTCAAGTAGAAGGATTGAAAAGTGACAGGGGTAGGCCCAAAAAGATGTGGTAGGAAATACTACAAAAAAATATAGGGATTTATGACCTTACTAAAGTATGACCTTTAATAGAGTAGAATTACGGATCAAGATTCGTGTAGCTTACCCTAATTAATTAGAAACAGACTATGATGATGATGATGTACCCAAATAGTTTTCGGATGCAAGATTTGGACCCGAACCGGACTCGTCGAGTCTAATTTTAGACCCATACCTAGACCCAGGTCAGTTCTACTCCTAAAGTCGGTCTGGTCTGGTCCATTACCGCACCTCGATATTTTAGATAAAACTTCTACACACGTTGACCCCTTCTTAGCCCATTCCTCAAGAATTAGGTAGATACAGCTCATTTTCACTATGCAATAAGCTAGGGGGGCAGTTTCGTCATTTTCAATGTTAGGGTTGTTCCGGAATTCTTTCAAAAGGTGATGCCAAATACAGTCCCTGTCAGAAAATGGCCGGAAATTACTATCGCGGCGAGAAACCGTGGCAAAGGCGGGGACGCCCAAATTATGCTCTCTGTGATATAAATTTAGATCCAAAACCATCCTAAATACAGACCCCCTCGCCCTGTCTGTTCTCTTCTCTGTGTTCAGTGTCTCTGCTGGGTGAGAGTCATGGTAAAATGCTTCTTCACTCCTGTTTATGAATTCTGATTTTCGTGACTCTTTTGTGTGTGTTTTTTGCCTGGTAAATTATCTGTGAGATATGGTGAGTTCTTACCAGGGTTATATAAGTTTTGTCTGTGAATTTGATGTCTAGAGTTTTTGTTCTTGCATTTGTAGGATATATTATTTATTTTAGTAGTTGGCATCATATTTGAGAAAGAAAGAGAAGATGAGGAAATGAGAAGAATTTTATCATGCTATGGTTAGAATGCGTGTTACTTTTTTTCTTTTGTTTTACCAATGATTTGAGAAATTATGGATTGGGTTTTGTGACCACTGGGGTTAGTGAATAAAATTTCAAGAGAATGATGGATTATTGTATGTTTAATATAGTGTTTTTGTAATTCATTGAGTGATTGTTACTGCAAAAAATAGTTATTTCCAACGTATTTTTGTTGGAGTCCATTATTGATCACGGGGAGTTTCTGGAAGAAAAAAACTTTGTTACTCATTGGAGATTATTATTATTGCTATTTGCTAAATATGTTGAGTTTATCATCAATAATATTTGCTCCAAACAAATGGGTTTTATTTTATTTCATCTGGTCAATCACAACCTGAGTATTACAAATTGAAGCCGAAAAAAATATATCAGCAGGTTAGGCTTTGGAAATCTTGTTCTATTGGTGCAGTTAATGAGTTCACTTCATTGCATGTTCAGTTTCTCTTTCATGATATTGAGTATATTTAGGCCAGTATACTCTGGCATGATAAAATCACAGTTCTCTAGTTGTTCTGTTTTAGGAGGTTCTTTATGTCTCTCAAGGTGCTGAAACCAAATATGTATATTTCTACAATTAAGTCTCAATGCACTATTTAATTAGTCATGTCTTTGTGTAGTGAGACATCTTTTCTCTTATTGCCTATGCTTCTCTTACTTTCTATCCAACAAAATTTGTGGTCCCTTCAGTGTCTCTCCATGCTTGTCTTCATTTATTCTCACTCATCCATCTGTTACAAGTGCTGGTTTTAGCTTTGTAGTTTAAACTTCTCCATACAACAACATGATGTTGAAGTATGACTGATTCTTGGTAGTCATAGTTAAAATTGAACCGCGTGCCATGTATAGATATTAGAATTGTGATTTCTGGTGGTTTTTACAAAATTTTCAAGCTATTTGAGATGATAAATTCAAAAAGTGATAAATTGTTGCTTCATGACAGTACTTGTTGCTCAAGCATGTTTGAAATTTTTATGTTTCTTATCTGTTTGGCATGCACATTGGATTCATTTATGGCCCTTTTATCTTCTCAAAAAGAATCTTCTTTGAGAATGGGATCTTTGACTATGAACTACATGTGCTCCATTTTTAAAAATTATCTACATGGGTAAGGTTAAAATATATGTTTCCATACACTTGCAAACACATGCACACGTATAATATTGGTGCTTGTTCCTATACAACCTAGCATATAATCTGTCTAATGCTTATTGAGTGAGTTCATTCCATCAGTTATCATCTTTTTGGGAATTTGTTTGAATTTATGACCTTAACTGGATCACTAGCAGGATAAGTTATTAGAACTTAAGCTCATTAGTGGTATTATTTTTATCCTGCTAATGACGTCAGTATCAATCTTTATTGGAATACTTGCTTAAGTATCTATTTCCATTCCATGTTTCTAGGATTTGAGCAGCATGGCCGAGAGACTTCGAGTCAGAACAGGGAGGAAGCCTATGTATAATGTGGATGATTCAGACGACGATATGGAAGCTATGACAAACGTTAAGGGGGATAAGCCTGATCAAAATAGGTCCGAGAGGATTATAAGGCCTGATGCTGTATGTTTCTCTCCATCCTATAATCTCTGTAGTGCTGATGATTCATCTTGGGCATGTTGCTGTTTACCATGTGTTCATGAAAGAAATACTGTATGAGCTGCTTTCTGTGATGTGGGAAATTATCCAGTGCTTGATTATTATATATGTCTTCTTCAAACTGCAATCGCCCTGATATAGATTCTTCTATTTGGAATTCACATCCTTTCGTGAAGATTTGTGCATGTCAATTGCAGCTTGACTATTTTGCAGAATTTAATGCAGTTTCTAACTTTCTATGATTTGTTCTTTCATGTGTGGTCTCTGTATAGGTTTGTAGGAAGGCTTCATATTTATCTTCAATATATCTGAAAATAAGATTATTTTTTGGGTTTCAGGATCTGTAATATGCCATTTTTCATGAATATCTTGATGTCATTGAATCTGTGTTATATATTTTGCATTTTGTGGGTCTCTACCTGAGATTTTCTTTTCTGTATGGAAAATTGCCTTCACACAATCATCAAAATTACCCTGATATTTTGAACATAGAATGGTGAGAAAGATTTGGGTTGAAAAGTATGGTGGAATGATAGAATAAATTCCACACTAGTGTGGTCAAGGAAGAGGACAGTGGCAGGATAGAATGGCTGGAAATTGCAGAGTTTCCTTGTGGTTTTAGGCCATGGCAATGACTTGTTATATCTACTTTTCTTCTGGTGGATTCTAATGGTATTGTACTTATTTACTCTTTGGAATTTTGAGCATGATATTTGCTATCTAATTTCATGGGCACTTTGCATGGATCGTACAACCTTATTTTTATGTGGAACAATTTGTGTCCCATCATCATCATTCGAACCTTATCCCAACAATTTGGCATCAACTACACGAATCTTGTTGCGCCATTTTGCTCTATCACGAGCTATATCCTCATACTAGCTATCCAATATCGTAATTTCATGGGTATTTTGCATGGATTTTAAAACCTTATTTTGATGTGGAATAATTTGTGTCCCATCATCATCTTTCAAGCCTTATCCCAACTATTTGGCGTCAGCTACATGAATCTTGTTCTGCCATTTTGCTCTATCATGTTCCATACCCTCAGTCTGACGATCGGTCCTCATATCTCTCACTACTTTCATCCATGTTCTTTTGGGCCTTCCCCTTACCCTTATAGAGCCTTCCACTTGAACCAAATCGCCCATTCTAATTGGTGTTGTATTAGGTCTACGCTACACTTGGCCAGCTCACCTATTTACTTTCTCTCGTCTTATCGCCCATTGGAGCCACCCCTAAGTTCCTTTGGATGTATTCATTCTGAATTCTATCCTTTCTTGTCTTGCCATTCAGCCATCTCAACATTCTCATCTCAGCTACTATACTCATCCTATGGATATGTTATTTCTGAACCGCCCAACATTCTGTCCCATAAAGCATGAATAGTTTTACAGTCGTCTTATAAAACTTTCCCTTCAATTTCATTGATATGTGGCGATCACATAAAACTCTGGATGCACATATCCACTTCGCCCACCCATCTCTAACTCTATGTGTGACATCTTCATCAAGCTCTCCATTCTCCTGGATTATCTCCCATGAGACCATTACTTGCCAGTTAG
This sequence comes from Amborella trichopoda, assembly GCF_000471905.2. The sequence continues at coordinate 2,614,531 of NW_006497930.1, forward strand.
TTCAATATATTGAAATTGTGATATTGATTCTTATGTTGCTTCATGTTTTGTAGTGTTTTTTTTTCTTCTGGTAGTTGTCCAATCTTAGATTCAATGCTTATGCTTATTGCAGAAAGACGACACATGTCAAAGCTGTGGAGACAGTGGCAAACTTCGTTCCTGTGACACATGCAATTATGCTTACCATTTGAAGTGTCTGCTTCCACCTCTTAAGATCATGCCTCGTGGCAGTTGGAGTTGCCCTGAATGTGTAATATACAAGTGCAAACCATTTGCAACTGGTTATTAGTTTAGATTCTTTATTCCATGTGTGACAATGATGATTATATGTTACAGGTTAGCCCTCTGGAAAATATTGAAAAGATTTTGGACTGCGAAATGAGACCATGTGAGGTTGATGAGGGTGAAGCACCAAAAGGCAGCACAAAACCAAAATTTGTCAAACAGTACCTTGTGAAGTGGAAGGGATTGTCTTATTTGCACTGCTCATGGTAGTTCTACGTTCTAAGTTATTGAACATTCATTTTGGGATGTTAATATTTTGTATTGACATTCAAACTTCTAAGGGAGTGCATTATGTTCTAGCCTGTCTCCTTATGGGTAGTAACAAACAAGTTACACATCTTAAATACAAGGATCGTTCTTAGTATCCAGCCTTTACCTATTGTATCTCTTGTTGTATGCCTTCCTTTAGTACCATACGATGAGCTCAAGATGTCTGCTATTTCTTTGGCTTTCATACTTTATTCTTGCTAAGTCAATGCCTGACTTCTGTGTTATCTCAAGTTATCAATATTCCAATAATCTGCATTTTGACTCATCTACACTCTTCACATGTCTGTCTGCTGGTTTTCTTCATGCAACACTCGTACATCACTTGCTCACTTCCATTTGAGAAGATTAGGCCTCCATTGGAGATATCCTTTGCACCTTTTCTTTGGTTTATTCGAGCTTTTTTTATCTGAAGGTGTTGTATCTACAAACTCATAGAATTCCTTGAACTTTCTGTGGGATTGTTCTCATGCAATTTCAATGTACTCTAAGCAAAGTCTCTATAGTTTCACATTTATGGCCTTGCTTCTTGGTATAGTTAGCTTGATCGGCTTATAGTGCTAATTTGTGCAGTTTCCACTAATTCTGGTTATTTATTTATTTATTTTATCGATAAATTGGTATGGGGCTAAATGTTGCTTGATAAGGAATTACACAAACGTTTTCAATTTACCAATCATCAACGTGCTTTCTGTAGGTTGCTTGAGGAAGAAGTACAAAAGGCTTTCAAGAAAATTCCTCGTTTGAGGACTAAAGTAAACAACTTCCATCAAAAGATGGGTTCAAATACTTCAGAAGAGGATTATGTGTCTATTAGACCAGAGTGGACTACCGTTGATCGAATCATTGCTACCAGGTTGTGTAATTATGTTTAGGGTGATGTTTTTGCTTCTGTAATGTTACTTTTGCATTGTTAGTGGAGGTGTGCAATATTTCATTGGTAGATATGGGCTCTAGGATATAGCTCTGCATTTGATCTGTGGTTTCCAATTCCAGATAACATTTTTAAGTAGATTGCAAGTATTTTAGAATTGTCAACTTTGCCTCCATTTCTTCCACAATGTGGGGAAATTATGCATGTCTATCCTTAAGTTTCCTATGGATCAATTAGTGAATCAAGCTGCAGCATTGTGAATTGTTTTATTTAAATGTCCAGGTTGTATGCTTTAATTGCTCTGCTGTTGCAGAGCTTATTCTTTAAAATTCAATCACTTTATTTACATTCTGATGCCATCTTTGAATATGGTTAATCTGCTTTTCTTATCTAAATTTTATTCAGTATCACATCATACTTTGGTACCATATGCTTTGTTTCTCTAATGGTCTGGGGCAAATAATTGTGTGCTGCTATAGATGATTGTATACCATGATAATAGATACTTTTCCTCCCTTTTTCTAACCTCCTTTTGTTGTTTTTATTTTGTGGTTATATGAAATTAAATTGATACTAGTAGTTTTCCAGGAAGGATAGTGAGAAGCGTGAGTATCTCGTGAAATGGAAAGAGCTTTCATATGACGAATGCACTTGGGAAGTCGGATCAGATATTTCTCCATTTCAATCTAAAATAGATAGATTTTATTCGCTACAATCAAAGGCTGATAAAAAAAGCAAGTCAAAGAACTCAAATCGGGGCACCAAAGAAGCAAAACGCAAGCAAAAGGACTTTCAACAATTTGATAAAACCCCTGATTTTCTTTCTGGCGGTATTTGGTTATTTGAATGGTTGTAGTTGTATTTTGTTCCTGCTGCTAGTATATCTTTTGGTCTTCCATCTAATCTTTTGCTGGAATTTTGGAAGGTTCCTTACATCCGTATCAGCTTGAGGGATTGAATTTCTTACGCTTTTCATGGTCTAAGGAAACACATGTTATTCTTGCTGATGAGATGGGCCTCGGTGAGTTTATATATGTTGGTTGTTTTTTTCCCCCTTTTTTGTTGGATTTTTTTTCTTTTTTTTATATGGATATGGCTTTTTGCTTTGTTGAGTGCAGGGAAAACTGTGCAGAGTATAGCCTTTTTGGCATCTCTTTTTGAAGAGAAGATCTTTCCTTACTTAGTAGTGGCACCTCTTTCGACATTACGCAACTGGGAGCGTGAATTTGCAACATGGGCCCCACAAATGAATGTTGTATGTAGAAGTTTTGGTTTTCTTGAGATGCGGACTAGACCTCTTTACTTCTATCTTTAGGGTTTCCTGAGGTTTTAATCATATCTTCTTGTTCTAGGTGATGTATGTTGGGAGTGCTCAAGCTCGGTCAGTCATAAGGCAATATGAGTTCCTGCGACCAAAAATGAAACCAAAGAAACACAAGTGGAAAGGAAAACAAGTCCCTCCTTCCAAACAAAGCATGCAAGATAGGATAAAATTTGATGTACTTCTAACTTCATATGAAATGATTAACTTTGATACACCATCCTTAAAACCAATAAAGTGGGAATGCATGGTATCCATCTCAACCCTTGAAATGAGGACTTCTTTTGCTCATTTGTTGATCTGTCATCTCTCTAATGCTGTTGTACTCTTTTGCAGATAGTTGATGAGGGTCACCGCCTCAAGAACAAGGATTCGAAATTATTTCAGATATTAAAACAGTACACTACTAAGCACCGTGTTCTTCTAACTGGCACTCCTCTTCAGGTGTGTTTCTTTTAGAAATATGTTGGATCTTCTGTTGTCCTGGAAGGGACATAGAATAATATGCCAGAGTGCTATTGTTCCTTAGCTTGTAAATGTGGTGTATTTCCTCTTAATTTGCCTCAATTATGGTATTGAAATGACTCTGTAGAATGGAGCCATGTGACATCTCTAGAAGTCCATACTATGGTTGCTTTGGCTGGTTTCATCTCGTTGCTCTTGATGATTCATGTATCATTCTGTCTGGTTGTCATTGGATGTTATTCCTCTAGCGACAGTCATGAGTACTTCACTTTGAACTAGTATGGCATATGAATAAACTGGTTGACATTTGCAATTGCAGATTCCTATGGGGTATATTAGAGCTTTCCTTTTTGGGGATATTAAATGTCATGGGCTTGTTTTTTTTGCTTGTGTTTTTCCTAAATTTACCCTATTTTAGTAATGCAGAACTTGTTTTGGATATTATTTCTTTATACATAATGAGAGTGGAGAGCATGGTTGGAAGTAGTAAGAAAAGATATGGGGATTTATGGCTTCACTGAGAGTATGGTCCTTGATTGAGCAGAATGATTGACCGGGATTTGTATAGCCGACCCCAAATAGTTGGGAAAAGGCTCTGATGATAATGGTGATCTTTATACACAATATCTATTTCCCAATCAACTAAAAACAATGCATTGTGAAAACCAACAAAAAAAAATAAATCATCTTGAGAACTATAGGCCACTGACTTCCTTGACAAGGACTGTAATCCGAAGACCTTCAAGACTATGGCCTACGATCTGTGATGTGGCGGAGGACAAGGTTAGGGGTAATTTAATTTATCAGCATGCATGGAGTTCAATCTATATCATAGCATATTACGGAGGGATATCTGTGTTTTGATTCATCGACTGGCTTCACAGAACTTGAAAGCCATCCTTTTTTCCTCTGATGTCTTGCTTCCATATGTGTTTTGACTTAAACTCCTGTGTGCATATGTTGTTCAACAAATCAATGCTGGAATATAGATCAATATTCAAAAACGTGGACTGACGCTGGACACCGTGAAGGGCCAGGTCCGAGTCAACTTGTTGAGTACTGAGTTGGCACTGCTAGTCTTGTCAGGTCCAATAAAAATAACAGAAGAAATCCAGAAAAATGAGGAAATAGGAAAAACGGGGGGAAAAGAAAATTCTGTAGCCTATACATGACGTTCCATGTTTCTAACTTTTCTAACTTCCAGCTTCCAAGTGATTCACATTCAAATTTAAAATGTGATCTACTGATCTGTAAATAAAAAATGGTGAATAACTATATAATATTTGGCAGTTACCATTAAGCACACTAGGCAACTATGAAACCGATTTACACGGTTACAAGTGCAAATGCATATGTCTCAAGTCGTCCAAGTTTGTACTTCATATTAAAGAAGATTGACACCCAACCAAATGCACAAAATAACTACTAGAATCACAGAGACTATAGTCTGCTAAAGTCATAAATACACTCAAAGAAGAGAGGCATTCCAATCCTATAGTACAGTCTACAGCCAACATGAATGTCATGGTAGCACAATTTGTTTCCAAGTGCTTGACCTATCAGTAAGTGAAGGCTGAACATCAGAAACCTGCTGGGCAACTACAACCCTTAACTGTGCCAGGATGGAAGTGGGAGCCACCTAACGATGGATTTCGTGACTGACTTGCCTAGATTAAGTTTGGGGCACGATAGTATTTGGGTCATTGTGGACTGACTCACTAAAGCCTCTCATTTCTTGCCAGTCCGTATTACTTATTCCATGGATAAGTTGGCCCAGGATCATAATCTCCATCGCTGTCTTGGTAGTGGGCCTGGAATTTATGGAGGGGGTTGCTAGCCCCCATGGCTAGTCCAAAGATCGTGCCCACACCCCTGCCTTCCTTGTGCTTGTCTTCCCCTTGCTTGTCACCTCAGCCCGTGGAGTTGCCATCGCCATCTTTTCCATTGCCATCGGAGATATCATCATCTTGTCCATCTCCTTCTTCTTGTCCTCATCCTCCTGTTGAGTGTACTCATCATCCCCGTCCTGTTCTTTTTCCTTATTGATTGGTCTGATCGCATCTTTTAGCACTCTCTTGTTGAGGATCGCTTCTTCCTTCTCCACTAGCCATTCCTTTGAATCTTTCGCAAATATGTCATCGAGATTTTTATGGTTGTAATCTTGCTCTTTCATTGTCAACTGCCTCTTTCTCAAGTCTAAATTGTAGTGCATGCAGTCCAATTTAGGAATCTTTGCTATAACTAACTTGTTCCTCTATGTGTGGGTCCATTGGAATGTGCTCTGGATAGGCTCAGACCTGTTGCAAAACATGTTTGACTCAGAAACCGGATTGCAATTGCTTGCACATAGGAGGTCTCATTTCCCTGTATCTCCCACCATTTATTGAAAAGAAAGATAATGGTCACGTTCGAATACAATCACTGGAATAAAATACAATGGAATGGTATGATGCTTTGCATTGGACAAAAATTTAAAAGTTAACCCAGTTCTAGATGTGTTCAATTTCTTATTGCAAGGCTTGACCCAAAATCTCCTTGCGCATCCATAAATAGAGCATGCTAAAAGAATAAAACCATAAACAGAAGAATGTTACAAAGGTGGATCACGTAAATCATGCAGCAGAGAGGTCTTCAGCAGTTTGCAATTTCACGTACACCAAACTTTACCTCTTCCAAAGTCTCAATTTTTTGACTTCAGCATCTCGCTCCAATCTTTGAATGCAATACTTCACCCCATCCACGATCTCAAGGTGCTATAACAGTAAACCGGGTGAAAGAAAAAACCTAAGCACATTCTTGAATGATACATCACTATGGATTAGTTGTGAAATAAAGAAACCTCCACAAGGCTGATGGCACATAAATCACAACATAAGGGATATTGAAGGTTACCTGCTGCTTGGATTGGGTGGTGCGGTTGAGCACTCCACTGGTCATCTATTATGTCTGATGCTTTGTAGTACTTGCAGTTGGCTCTGATGGTCTACTTTGCACACTCTGTTGTTTTATATAGAAACCCATGGCAGGCTTGTTGTTAGAATCAACCATCTTCAGAACTGCTACGAGTGGACTATAACAGTAACAATTTTCGTACACTTATCCTAAAACTTGTGGCTATTCATGATTTTCTTTGACTTCTCTTGCGGCCAGAGTCCTTGAGATAGGTGAAGTAACCCATTCATTAAGGCAACCATCTTCTTCAATCTTGCGACCTGTGGATTGACTTTATAATCAAGTATAAGGTAAATCTAGGAATAGCTGGCCTTATCATCTCTCCTCCCTCTGTGTATTTTCTCATTGTGGTTATGACCTGGGAGTGATTGTATATGACCTTTGTGATTCTCTTCCCTTTCTCAAGGTACTCCTTAACTTCATGTAGTTTACCGATTGCTTCCACCATCAGGCAAATACAGTGAGCTGCACATGGGCTCCAAACACAATGTTTTCTCTTGTTCATAGGCCTCGTCCTCGAATTCATGTAGTTTTTTGCATTATCAATATGAATTGAACTAGGCCTCCTGCCCCATAGGCTCCACCACATTATCAACTGACTTAAAACGGAGTATTCTGGTATTGATTTTGTTGAATGCATCCAAATTAGCATTGAAGACTGTACCTCATGGACAATATACCAAGAAAAAAATTAGGTTCCTTCCGACCATCTGACCCTAGTGTGACCTGTTTCCCTCGCGACATCTCCTTTTACTCCATGAATAAATCAATCCGACCACCTCCGTATCCAAGCAAGGCTCACTAAGCTTATGTGCATTTGGGGGCTTCTTACCTCATTGAGTGGATGATAACATCATCAAAGCACTTAGCAAAACACGTAGCAATTGCTTCATAATGTGTTTCCTAATTGCTTTGCTCCACATGGACCTAATGATCATTTGCTTTGACTGGAGTTGGGACAAATGCGGGGTCAATTTGACTTGGGTAAGCTGGGCAGCAACTAAAGGAAGCCAATTACAGGAAAGAAAGAGCAATGAAAGCACCTGAAAAAGAGTTTCTGAAAACCGCACCATTGTTCCTAACCTGAATGACCCAAGCTGCATCCTGCCATGCTAGGTATTACATGACTTGTCCAGGTCCTAGGTGCCTCTCACCAATATGTCTTCCCATGCTGCTCTTCTTGTGGTGCATATCTTATAGACTAGCCTCCTTACATACTCAAGTTGGGACTCAAAATTATCCTCTTTGTCTTCTTCTTGTGGTGTATTAGCACTATCTTCCTATCTCTTCAACCATTTTCTGTCATTTTTCATGTGCTGCACGAAGCAGTGCTTGCTGGCACAAACAGGTTTTTTATCACATGCCACAACATCACTCCTCACCTTAGCTAGTTGACCGCTGAAGGTGTGGCTATGTAGAATTCCAAATAATAAATTCAAAAATTAATTATAGGAACATAAATAAAGTTGAAAATAAAATTTTTGAAGTTCTTAAAAAATTCTAAAACACTAAAAAATACCTCTAAAAGTGGATTGGTACCAATTGGTCAAGAAAACTGACTCTCAGGGTATTCCATCCATGCTAGAAACCGTGATCCATGACTATCTTCTCAAACCAACCTAATGGGACCCATGACCCAAATATGTGCGGGGGCTCATGATTGGCATGTCAAAGCTGGCCAATAAATAGTAGAACCATGGTCCTAGTATGTGGATTATGAGTTCGCCCCAAAAGCAAGTCACATGCACATATCACTATGGTGCAAGGGAGACTTTCTCTATGCACATGTGCATGTATCCTTCTATAAGGTTGCTTCCTAGAATGCGGTTGTAATGTGTTCATGCTGTGCGAAAGTTTGTTGAGAATTTGATTTTCACTCTTATAAAACTATGGCTGCACACAGGAGACGACAAAGCTCTCCTGGCCTGCACACATTGTCCCAGGGCATCGCTTTGACCTCAACAAGGGATTGCCCTCTTGTAACCCCCAACGGTAGTGCCTATGCCCAAGGGAAAGGTTCTGGACATGATGAACACCCATCCCTGAGTCAGTCAACTAACATACACTCACACTGAAATGCACAATTCACTATATTTATTATTATTACATGCTCTCACAGGCTTTAAAGGCCACAAACCTCAACAAATGCCATATATCTACTTCCCATAAAATACACATAGGTTGATCTCCCCTTGTAGCATCCACCTTCAGCCCATACTGCCATGCTACATTCCATCCTCCTCTACATTGTTTCACACAATACTGCCACATTTGATCCCATCCCCGCTGACGTTTTCCAAAACTGTAGAAAGTATTTGAGTAGTGACATTGGTCACTTGAAATCTTGGAACTAGTATTGCTTGAACTGTGAAGTTTGAACCTAGGCTTCCACATGCATGAAGTGCCGAGGGGTCCAAGTGAAAGAAAACATTTCATATACTTTCAAATGTAAAAAGAAAACGTTTGCTTACTACTTTTCAAGAAAGAAGAGTTTACTTAGTGTTCTATTTTTTTTTTGGGAAACTGTTACTTTGTAACAAAGTAAGGGTGATAGAGGCATAAAAACCCAACCTAAAAATCTGATTAGTATCCTCATGTTGAAGAGGGGGAAAAGAAAAGGAAAAAATAATAAGTGATGCTCACAATCCACATGTAAACATGTAATTCATTTTCACATACGTTTAAATGTAAAAAAATGTTTATTTACTATTTTTGAGAGAAATGAAGCATGATCGAGGCATAAAAACCCAACAAAGAAACATCTCATTAGCATCATCATGTTGAAAAAGAAATATTAGCAACACACGCATGTAGACTTGTATATCAAAATAAATTTTTTTTTTTGATGCTGTTAACTGTTGTATTAAAAAGAAAGGAATTACAAGAGGTACCCCACAGATCGGGCCTCATGCCAAAAAGAATAGACTACCCTAGAGGGGCAGCCCTATACAAAAAATGGTTTGGCCTAGTACCAAACAACCCGATTGGAGAAGGTATCGAAAAACCAAAAGTAAGCTAGTACATCTGCCCTGTACCAGTAGGAAAAGGAAAAAAACCCAAAAATCAGTCTATGAATGCCCCGAACTGCTGGATGACGCTCCCTCTTTAGCCAGTTGTTTCGCTAGGGTATTAGATTCTCTCCAGGTATGCTTCCATAAGACGGCCATATCCCTGCAAATATGGTTATTCTCATAAAAAATCGAAGCCAAATGCCAAGGTGGGGATGCCGAGCCTGTGGCTCAGATGATAATGTTTTGTGCATCTCCCTCCACAATAAGTGGTTGCGCCCACGAGGGGTCGAAGAGCTTGAGGCCGGTGAGGAGTGCCAAAGACTCAGCGAATTGGGGGTCAGTGTGGGCAATGTTCTTGGAGAATGAGGCAAGAATGTTGCCAAGGTTGTCTCGGAAGACCCCACCCACTCTTGCCCGACTGGGATTTCCAAAGGATCACCCGTCGAAGTTAGGCTTTGTGAGGCCGTCCGGGGGGGAGGGCCAGTTGCTTGATCTGGATACTCGAGGCTATTGGGTGTGGAGGATGTCTTTCCAGCGGTGAAGGAAAGTCTTGTGGTTGGAGGCCCAGAAAGCGACCTTCGAGGTGATTATGTGGAATAGGGCCGAAGGTTCACACTTGTTCCCTCAGAAGATCCTCGAATTCCTCTCCATCCAAATCACCCAAATCGTGACTGCTATGGAAGTTTTCCAGAGGAGCTTACCAGCAGTTGGCCACAATGTCCCTTGAAAGGTTGAAAAGTACCGGTAGGGAGGTAGGAGTGACCCAGGAAAGGTCGTAGAGATGGAGGAGTAGGCTCCAAAGTTCGTAGGCCAGTCTGCATTGTATAAAAAGGTGGGTTTGGTCTCTTCCTCATGGGTACACATCACATAATGATTGGGGATAGGAACTCCCCTTAGTTGGAATTGATCGACAGTGAGGGTCTCTTCGGAGCATGCAATCCAATTGAAAGCTTGCACTTTAGGGGGGGCAATGGATGATCAGACTTGGGCTGCAATTGATTTCGGAGAATGAGGAAAATTGGGGAGTAACAAGAGTTTTTTATAGAAGGATACACCGAGAACCACTAAGCGGTCGGGCCCAGAAAGGGCTAGGAAGTTTGAATGCAGCAAGGAGGATAAGGAGAGGAAGTTTGTGGTTTCATGATCTGTAAGAGGGCATCTGAAGGATGGGTTCCAGACTCTAATGTTGCCTGACGGGGGCGTCTCGTCTACGATTGAAGATGGCTTGTTGGTTGCTATAGTGAAAAGAGAAGGGGGGAGGTCCCTGAAAGGGTTGTGGCCCAGCTAAAGGTCGGACCAAAAGCGGATCTGACAGCCTTCCCTACGATGGAAGCGAATATTTTTCTGGCAGAGATTGAGAGAAGACAAGAAAGATTTCCAAGCCCCTGATGCTCAGCTCGAGGTGCGCCCTTCCGGCAGCTAATTGTTAGAAGGCATCTTGTATTTGCAGTGAATTACTTGAGATCAGAGCAGGTCGGTTTGTGTAGCAAGGTGCCACCACCATTTGCCAAGCAAAGCGGTGTTTTATGTTTTGAAGATTCAGATGCTTAGTCCGCTTAGGTGTTTGGGTTGGCAAACTTTTTCCCAAGATATAAGCTGGTATTTTTTGGCATCAGCATCTCCTGCATACAAGAAGTTCCTCATCAACTGTTCTAAGCGGCTGGCGACTGCCGCCGACATGTGGAATGGGGACATAAGGTACACGAGGGTATTGGCTAGGGTTGCCTTGATGAGTGTGGATCCAAAGGAATCTTCCTTTCCACCTGGTGAGGTGTCTATCGACTTTGTCAATAATATGGGACCGCTACCTCTTTTTAGGTTTTGTCGAGGCCCAGTGGCATGCCAAGGTAACTGGTAGGAAGGTCTTCCACTTTACAATCCCAATCAGGAATGAGAGCTCTTGTTTCTGACATAGTGAGAGGAACACCTATCATGGTCGATTTCTCCATATTGACTTTGAAGCCCGTTGCAAACTCAAAGCATTTAAGAAAGAGATGCAGTGTTTCAGTTTCTTGTGGGGCCGCATTTAAAAAACTAGGGTGTTGTCAACATACTGTAGGTGAGAGACGATGAGGCCCCTAGGGCAGCTCTTGAAACCTGTTAGGAAAACATACGGGTAATTGATTGGCTAAAGACCTTCACTGAGATCCCAAAGCGGAAAGGGGATCTCCTTGTTGGAGACCTCTAGATGATAGGAAATAACCTTTCGGAGTTCAGTTGATGAGCACGGAGAAGAAAGGCCGAGAATAACAGCCTCGCATCCACCTCTCCATTGCTTCCTGAAACCCATCCGGTTCATTGTTTCGTCCAGGATGTCCCAATCCATGTGGTCATACACCTTTTCCCAATCGATCTTGAAAATAAGACTTGGTTGTTTAGCCAGGTGCCTGGAATGCAGGCATTCATGTGCCATTAGTATCCCATCTAGGATCTGCCTATCTTTGATGAAGGCACTTTGGGAGAGGGAGATCACGAAAGGGAGGACCTCTTTAGCCTCGAGGCAAGCACTTTGGATAGGATTTTATAAGTGGAGTTCACCAAACTAATTGATCGGCCTTGAGTTCTTCAACACCTTCAATTTTGGGAATGAGGGCAATAAAGGTCGTGTTCATGGCTTTGTGGATAATTCCTCGATTGAAGAATTCTTCAAAAAAGTCCATAAAATTGGATCTGAAGGTGTCCCAAAAAACCTTGAACGACTGTCCATGCTCGGGGCTTTATCATTACCCATATCAGCTAAAGCCGCTAGGATTTTAGGTTCAGTAAACGGCCGTTCCAAACATTGAGCCCAATGGTCTGGAACATAATGGAATCGTAAGTCAGACATCCTGGGTTTGGGTCCCGAAGGAGCAGTGTAAAGTGTTTTGAAGAAGGAGAAAATGGCTTCTTCAATGTTATCTACATATTGTAAAATTGAAAAATATTTTTTAGCTAATTTTTTTTTGAGAGAATGTTGCTTTGGAAAGTAAGCATGCTAGATGCATAAGTGCGAACTAAAAACATCTCATGTACAAAAAACTATGTTCACATGCATTCAGTTGTAAAAAAGATGTTCATGTATGATTTGTTTGAGCGGAAATTTTACTTTGGAAACAAAGTAGGCTGTAGGCATGATAGAAGCTTAAAAACCAAACCCAGAACATCTCATTGGCATCATCAAGTTTAAAAACACCTAGTGATTCCCACATGCAAACATGTATTAAGATATTTTCACATACATTCAAAGGTTTTTTTTTTAAAAAAGTTTACTTATGGATATTGTTTCGAGAGTGCGACAAAAATATAACGGGCTTTGTTTTATTTGTCCCCCCCAAAAAAATAAAGAAAATTCCTTTCCAGGATTCTAAATTGAACAAAAGAAGCCCATATATCTCGTACCCAAAGTTTCAAACCTGATCCTTTCAAACTTGTACTCCATTCAAATTGTGGCCTCCAATATTTACGAAAAGATCCTAAAAAGCCACAAATCAGAACCCCTGAGGTATCTTTAGGTTTCAAGTTTGACACAATCAACAGATTGCGGAAATATCATCCAAACTCCAAATCAATCTCAGATATATTACATTTTGTTTTTGTCTTTTGGGTAAATCTAAGCCTTATATCTGGAAGACGACATCTACATTAGCCCAAACCCTTTTCTTGAAGTCCTAGAACCTCGTCCTTGTGGCTAGAAAGTGAAAAAAGAGGTTTTGGCTTTTTTCCTCTCTTTTGAAGTCACAGAACTGTATCGAACTCAGCAAGTCTGTACAGACTCAGGTAAGATGTGGGAACTGCCTGTCTCTGCGCAGAGCCGCTCAGTTTGATACAGTGTTCCGGCAGGGCGGGGTGGGGCGGGGTGGGGGGGGGCGGTCGGTGATGAGTTGGAGCCCTTGGGAACTGGCAGGATGTCAGTTCCGGTTGACTCAGGTGAGTCCAAGTCGGAGTCACCAAGTTTTTGAAAACTGATCCTGGCTGTAGCAGTCTGGGGACCCTCCATAGAATAGCCCCTACTGAGAATGGTACTTGGTCATTGAGCTTTCAAATTCCTATTTTGGATCCTTGCAGGTATTTATTTTAATTAAGATGGAATTGTTATCGAATAACTGTGATTGATGGGCATACAAATGAATAAATTAAACATCACTCTTTGATTCTCCGATCAAGTAAATACTTGGCATGCTACATTCACTGAGACTGCACAAATTGGTTTTACGTATGCAAGTTGCCTGGACATGCTGCGGCCTCAGTTTTTTGAGGGCATGTGCTGACCCATTGTTCTATCAGTACCATTTAAATTGGTTTTACGTCAATTGGTGTACAAAATGGTTCTACCTGTATGTGTCTTTTCTGAAGGTTGTTTATGCTATGAATGGTCACAAGCATCACGTTTGTTTATGCCCTAGATTTTACAATGCTGTGCTTCTTCTTTTTGCCACTAACAAAACCCAAAGTGCTGGCTATAGACAATCAAATTGAATCTGATATCTATATGGATGAGTTGCTGGATTCTTGTCAATCTGGTTCCCATTATAAGAAATAAAAATGTAATCCATCTGGTTGCTATGCTAAACATCATTTTAACTCTCACCCTGCCAGGTGTTCAATTAGTCTACTTTTGTCGGCTGGTCATATAATCATTTTGATGCAATTTTTGTGGTGATTTTATGTTGATTTTATTTTCTGATGTGTATATTTATAACTTGTTGCTTGGTAGTTTCACTTATATTGTACTTATAGCTATTTATATATTTCTTTCCAGAATAACTTGGATGAGCTCTTCATGCTGATGCATTTTCTTGATGCTGGAAAGGTTAGTCTCGGTGCTCTATATTTACACTGTATGACTATTCTTTGTAAAAGTGAAAATGCATATCTGTTTAGAATTTTTAGTACAAATCTTTTTATTCATGGTTGAAATGCTTGTAGTTTGCAAGTTTGGAGGAATTCCAAGAGGAGTTCAAGGATATTAACCAGGAGGAACAAATTGCCCGCCTTCATAAAATGCTAGCGCCCCATCTCCTCCGAAGTAAATTTTATATCTATGCAAAAAGTCTTGTTTGAATTGTGTTGACATGTTTTATGGAGCGGTAGTCTCTTATGGGGATATTGTAATTTTCTTTACTAAATGTCTTTGGTTTTCATATTGTGCTGGCGAAAAATCTAATTCCTCACCTTGTTATGTTTGGTCTGCACTGGTAGAATGTATGATCTTCATTTCTTTTCCATAGTATATATTTAGTTGTTTCTTATTGGGAGCCTTTTTGGGTATTTAGTGTATTGTAATTTATGCATGATGTTAGAATCTGATGTCGTCTTTTCCATAGCATATTGCCTCTTTTTGCCAGATCTGCTTGAAGTAAAAATATCCATGATATCTATTAAAAAAAAATAAAAATCATAGGGATAGCCATTTACCTATTATTAGTTTTATGGCTCCCTAGGAATGTCCTAGTACCAACCCCCTGCTCACATTTACCAAAGTAAAAGAAAACTTTGCTGCTACATGTTTCCTATCCATTTAAGCTTGAATAAACCAGTGCAATTCTTTTCATAGGTTCCCCTAGGATGCAAAGATGCAAATATATCCTCTCGATTTTAAGCGGGGCATTAAACCCCTTTGGTAGTAATTTATTTGTTACTCTGCTGTAGGAAAACTTGATGGGAACTTGATTCAGTATCTGCATAGTGGAGCTTTTTCTTTGTTTAAGGAATTGTATCTTTAGGTGGACAAGCCATTTCATGGTCGATCTACTTGTGGTGTCGATTGGCTTTGTTTTAGTCCTTGAACGATTGGTGTAATTCTGCTTCAGGGTCTTGCTGAAGTGAAAGACAAGAGTTCCTACTGAAGAATCCTGTCATTTCATCAATTGTTCTCTTTATTTTTAATTTTTAATTTTTAATTTTTAATTATATGACTACTTTAGCTGGAAAACCTTGGAAGAAATAATTGTCCTAGTGTACTCCCCATTATGGTGGGGAGTGCAGAAGGGGGAGCACACTTCATTTTTCCTAAATATGAGGAACCCCTTAACGCATGAAATACTCTGGTTGGGTTTTTTGTTTGTTGGGCATTCAAGCTTTTTATTTCAAGAGAAGCCTTTTACTCTTGTTATTTATTAATTTGTAATTTTTCTCTATCCAATCATATTCCTTTATATATACTAGTAAGATGCACCTGCGTAGCAGGTATCATGACATGATGTAATATTGAGATAAATACATTTTATAAGAAAAAATATAGTGAGTTAGAAAATATAATGATTTTCTATCTATTTTTCTCGGGAAATGAGTGATAGGAAATTGTTTAGTGAAATGAATAAATTGAGAGAATTTAAAGAATATTCTTTGTACTATAGTCTTGTTTACCTAAAACCCTATGTTTTCTTAAAAAATATGATCAGGGAAATTATAAAATCAAGTGCTAAAATAATACTTTCGATCTCACTTATAATTTTAAAAGAGTATATTTATCGTATTTATGAAAAGTTATTCATTATAGGAAAAATATTATTTATTCATTAATATCATTATGGTAATTTATAGTCACTATATATATAACTAGCAACATGCACCT
Source organism: Amborella trichopoda (assembly GCF_000471905.2). The sequence continues at coordinate 2,630,259 of NW_006497930.1, forward strand.
GCTTCTCAGGTTTCGTTAAAATGTTGTGTTGATATAGGATACGAGTTTACTGAAATGATTGAATTGTTTATGTGATAATTTTACGTCAACACAAGATTTTGATATAAAATATTACGGGGAAAATATCAAAAAGAGGGTTGAAACTAGTGTTGTCAAATTCGCTTGACTTCGGCCGAAGAGGCTGAAGCCTTCGAATTTTAGGAATATACTAAAGCGAAGCGAAGCGTGTGCTGTTTTTTCGGTCAGATTCGGGTCGCTTTGGGCTGCTTTGGTCAGATTTGGGTTTGCTTCGGGCATTTGGGTCTGCTTCGGCTAGCAAAGAAATACCAATATAAAAGTATTTTCTTTATTTTTTAATTTTTAATTTGTAATTTTTCCATTTTTTATATATTTTATATATAAATATCTAATTTATTTATATTAAATTAAAAAACGTCCAAACTCTTCCCTCGAATCGGCTGAAGTAGTAAATTATTTCATTTTTCTCACCAAACCGATAAAGACTCCAAAGCGAATCTAACAACATTGGTTGAAACCCCTTAAAATAACACTAAAGGGGTCAAAATATTACATATCACACTGGAATTATGCTTTTAAAATTCTATATCAATCAGGTACATCCTTAAAAAATAAAAAATTTCTAAATTGCCCCTATTTTGTGTTGGGAAGCCAAAATAATTGGGGTACTTTGGTAATTACCCCTAATTATTATTCGGTTGAGGCTTCTTTGGGGTTAAAACTATTAAAGCAACCCTAATTGATTGAGCTTCCCAACACTGAATAGGGACAATCTAGGAATTTTTCAATATTGATATAGAAATTTAAAAGCATAACCTCAAATTAATTTGTAATCTTTTGAACCCTTTAATGGTATTTAAGGGGTTTCAAACCCTCTTCCTTCCCAAAAATTAACATATGGGGGTATTATTTTAGTTATAGTAAATTTAATTAGAACTATATTTAGTACTTAAATAAATTCATTAATATGATATGGATTTTATAATTATGATTATGTATGTAAAGTCTTAATAATCATAATTTCATTACTACCAACTTATAATTACATAATTCCATTTTATGAGTATGGGATATTAATAATATTCAATTGGGATTCTAGTTATTTTTGTGATTTTTATAATATTTGTTGCAATATTACAGTTAGGTTGTTAGTACTATTAATAGTATTTACATCTATAGTGATCTTTGATAGTATACTTTTACTAATACCAATAATTATTATAATTAAAATAATTAATTATACTAATTTAAGTTATTATTGATGAATTACTAAAATATCCCTTGAAGACCTTTGAATTCCATGCATGTCACTATATTTCTAGTTACCAAAGATTAAGCATATTTTATTCATTGTGGCATTGAACTAAATTTAGGGATGAATAGGTCGCAAATAGCCGCATATAGATAATTATTAAAAAATAGATATTGTCAAATAGCTATCGAAGGATAGTGACCTACTATTATTATTGTTTAAAATACTATATAATTATATAAATAATTATAATAGTGGTAATTAAATATGGGTGAGGTTTGTATAAGGTTGCGTCCTTAAACTGTAGAAATAAGGCGCATCTTAAAATTTGTTTAGAGATGTCATTCCGACATCAGAAACATTATGATAGCTTGAAAATCTATTTCTATCCCTATTTATAAAATTGAAAAATTCAAAATGTCACAGATTGACCAAATCAATAAACAGTTAAAAATCTTAAAAATAGACGGTCTAGATAACTCGTTACAAGATGCAATATTTTTTGCATTTGGAGTGCTTTTCCTCTTCATGTCCATACATCTTGAGGTCGAAATGATCAAGAGGTTTTCCCTGCAGTGGAACACTTCTTCTGTAGGATTTTTTAGGTGCACCTTAATTCAATAGTATAAGGTTGCAACCTTATGTAATCCTTTTCCATTAAATATATAGTAATAGGGGTTTATTTTAAGGTATTATAATTTCATTATGATAAGAAAACAAACTAATGACACCGGTTCTCTTTAACAAGATAACCTCCTCGGTCATTTTTGGGCTACCAACCACAAGAGATTCAAGGGTGTACCCTCCTCTTCTTTCCATTTAAAGTGGCAATCCTTGTATAGCTCCCGCCCGCCATGCATTTCCCAGGCTAACAATTGGACCCCTCCCTCCTGGGGGCAATCAAAAGCTTAATTTTGACCGGTGCTCTCTTTGTAACCTTAGTCCAGCCGGTGTAGGTGGCACCTTCTGGGACCGCGAAGGACATACTTTGGCTTCCTTCTCCAACCATATTGGCCATACCGACTCCCAGCTCGCTGAGTCCATGGCCCTTCTCTCCGGTCATAAGCTCTTCAACTCCTCCTGGGGTCAACCCCTAATTGTTGAAGGAGACGGCAAAAATATTATTTCCTGGGCATTTGACTCCTCATCTTGTCTTGGTACCTTGCCCGATATTTGATAAAATTACTCACTTTTGCTGGGATATAGTCATCTTTTGGAGTCATACTTGGCGGGAATCCCATGCCCTGGCAGACATCCTTGCTAAGGACGGAGGCCTCAACAGGTTTTGAGATTTCACAGCTTATCTCCATGTATTTTTGTCTATATTTACGTGGGTTAACTTATATAAACTAATCCCTTTTTTCCTATAGGGCTACCATTATATAGTACGCGGGATTTTTGGCTAGAGTCCGGCTTATGGGTGTGTCTCTACACTCTCTTGTAATCTCTTTTCTTATAAATAGAACAATCAACATATTAAAAAAAAGCATTGTTACTTTTATTATATTTATTATTATTATTACAATAATTATGAATTACAATAATGATTAGCATTGTAATTATTTCAAATTTTATCCATTACTAATCATAATTATAATTATTGTCATTATAATAAGTTGTTTGGTATATTAATTATCATCATATGCTAAGTATGACTATTATTGTTATGGTATATACCTATAATAATATTGTTGAATTAATTACTATTAATCTATAATAAATATAAAGTAACTATTCAAATAACTATGAATTATAACGATTATTAGACTTACAACTAATACAAATTATAATACATCATTATAATAAATTAATTACTATATAACATCACGGAATGCCCATAGGCGAAAGTGAGCAGTGTTTTTGCCTATGGGCTCGCCCCTGTCTAATTTTTTTGGATGACGGGGAAAAATCAACCACAACGGACTACCCGCAACAGAAGTGCGATTGTGGGGCCAAATCACTGTACACTTCCGCACATGGGCGTTTTTAAGAGTTTTTCATTAATTACATAATCGAATTGTGACTATGGAACATATGGAAAGCAAGTTTAGTAATGATAGGAGTAGAAACGAGGTAACAATTAAGAACTTAAGATTGCTGGCTAAGAACTATCTAAAAGAGAGATTATTTTTGATATCTTGGGTTGATAATCCATGAGAATGGAGAGATTGAGGAAGATCTCATACATAGAATTGGAGGTGAGTGGGCGAAGTGGAGATGTTTGTTCGGTGTCTTATATGTGCATACTAATGAAATTGAAGGGGAAGTTCTATAGGACGGTTGTAAGACCAGCCATGCTTTATAGGTGGAATGTTGGGTGGACAAGAACCAACATATCTATAGAATGAGTGTAGATGAGATGAGGATGTTGAGATGGATGAGTGACAAGACAAGAAATGATTGAATTCAGAATGAATACATCTAAGGGAACTTAGGAGGGGTTCCAATAGGTGATAAGATGAGGGAAAGTAGACTCAGGTGTGCTGGCCATTTGAAGTATCGACTTAGAACATCGGTGACTTATGGTCATACTCAGGGTCTTACTCAATTAAAGTGGAAGGCTCTAAAAGAGTAGGGTGAAGGCCCAAAAGGACATGGATCGTATTGAGAAGAGATGTGGTGACTTATGGTCTTACTCAGGGTATGAACCCTTGATAGAGTGGAATGTTGGAGCAAGATTCTGATAGCTGACCCTAAATAGTTGTGATAAGGCTCGGATGATGATGATTTATTATAAAACTGTAATAAAATACTACCAATTATTTGTGATTGATATGGATATTATATGAATTAGTATGTATATTAGAAATATGGGTTTCATAAATTATCATGTGAAAGAAAGTGCTGTTTTTTTGGAAAAGAGAGAGGAAGTCATAATTTTTTAGGTAAAGAGATAGAGAGAGGTTTTGTGGATGGCATCTCATTCAATATTAAATTTGAATTTAAATATTTTAGGAGTACAGAGAGATATAGTGACACCCAAAAATAGTTGCATCTTGTTCATAAAAGATAAAGATAGGGGAGATGTGAGATATGATTGTCAAAAGGACAAGTGAAATATAGTAAAAATCATTAGGACAATGACAAATCAACCAAAAAAAGGACACTTGCCACAAGAATAAAAGAAGTCACCCTCTCGCTTAATATATTATATATAGCGAGCGAGAGAGAGAGAGAGAGAGAGAGAGAGAGAGAGAGAGAGAGAGAGAGAGAGAGAGAGAGAGAGAGAGAGAG
>NW_006497930.1:2635197-2675439 GCF_000471905.2 Amborella trichopoda
GAGAGAGAGAGAGGTGAATAATTTGCAGAGATGTCATAATACTGTTTCCATACCCAGGCAGAAGTTTGGAGTATTTGACTGATTGGTTTGTCATGTGGGCATTGTATGCGTTCTTTACTTTCCAAAAGTTTACAAAGTGTATTGGTTTCCTCAACAAACTTTGTCATAGAATTATATGTTCAATTACATGTATGTGGTCTATGTATTGCCATAATAAGGTTGCTGTCTGGAAAATTTTAGGCATTGACTCTCTTTCATGAAGTGTGGTATCCTTCTGATGGCAAGTGGCCATTGAAATGTATCTGTAAAGCAATATATTTGGACTTCATCTGTTATTTTCATGGCAAGGCTTTATATGGGAGGGAATAATGTGATACTTGAAATTATGTTTTAGAATTTTATAATGTGAATAGTTTTGACTATGGGTATCGAAGTTGATCTAATCAAATGGTTGGTTGCTGACTGTTGATTTCAATTTGCTTTCACTTTCATTTATATGCTTCACACACTTCTCTTCTTATGCTTTTCTTCCTCTTTTCAATTTGTGCATTGTGCAGGAGTCAAGAAGGATGTCATGAAGGATCTTCCACCTAAGAAGGAGCTTATTTTGCGTGTTGAACTAAGTGCTTTGCAGAAAGAATACTATAAAGCCATTCTGACTCGCAATTATCAGATACTGACTCGTCATGGTGCTGCTCAGGCAGGACCCAATTGCTTTTAAGTTATAAGTCAAGTAGAGCTTTTATTTTCTGGTGACATGGTTATCTCATGTTCGCTTTCTTATGTTCAGGTTTCCCTCATGAATGTTGCTATGGAACTGCGCAAACTCTGTTGTCATGCATATATGTTAGAGGGAGTTGAGCCCGAGATACCAGATGCCGATGAAGCGTTCAGGTTGTCTTGCATTTATTAATTTCAGCTATAAATGAATACTTCATCCCCAGTTCTCTTGTCTAAGTAAAGCATTTCTAGTGCATTAACTGTGGAAAGTTTAGGATATTCATGTTTTTCCCTATGATGTGAAAGGCACATTGCATTTAATGAGCTAATGAAATGATATTTGGTATCCTTTCCATGAAAAGGCAGAATAAGGAACCTCTTGTTTCTGTATATACTTGTTCTAAACTGTTGTGTTTATAGTTTTTTGTAGTAAACTTTCTCTTTGTTGAAATTGGTGTTATACCTAATTAATGGTGCTTATTCTAGTCCAAATTAGCTGAATGTAATTTGCATGTTAATTGGCAGGAAGCTGCTTGAATCTTCGGGGAAATTACTATTGGTGGACAAGTTGATGGTAAAGCTTAAAGAGCAGGGGCATAGAGTCCTCATATATTCACAATTTCGTCACATGTTGGATTTGTTGGAAGATTACTTGACTTACAAGGTTTGTAAAAGTGAGCTGGCTGTCCTTGGATCATCCTATGGGATGATTACAGTCAAAATTATACTTTACAGCTCCTTTTGTGTATAGTCAGATGTATAGTTGTAACACACTGACCTTGTTGTTTCTCCTTTGATAAGTTAGTACTGACCTTGTTGTTTCTCCTTTGATAAGTTAGTACTGACCTTATTGTCTGCTGTTTCCTTTCATCTGTTTGAAAGAAATGGAACTATGAACGCATTGATGGAATTGTTAGTGGAGTAGAGAGACAAATTCGTATAGATCGGTTTAATGCCAAGGATTCCACACGATTTTGTTTTCTGCTTTCTACTAGAGCTGGAGGGTTGGGCATAAATCTTGCAACTGCAGATACAGTTATATTATATGACAGGTAACATTTGTCCTAATTTGAAACTTAACATGCTTGAATTTGCTAATGCTCAGTTGAAAATCAAAATTACGGATGGCTTTTATTTGCACTTGTTTTTTCTCATTCCATGTAGTGATTGGAACCCACATGCTGATCTACAAGCTATGGCTAGGGCCCACCGGCTGGGGCAAACTAATAAGGTAGGAGTTTGCAAATTCACAGATTATCGGTAACAGAATAATTTGATGCAGGAAGATCTTTTTTACACTTCTTTATGCTGCAATTTATGCTTTACCAATCCCATTGTACAGGTGATGATATATAGGCTTGTTACTCGTGGGACTATCGAAGAGAGGATGATGCAGATGACAAAAAAGAAAATGGTATTAGAACATTTGGTTGTGGGGCGCTTGAAAGATTCCAGTTTCAAACAGGTATCTGGGATTTGGTTTATTTTCTTTAATTGGGAATTAGTGAAGTTTGCACTTGTTTTGTTGAAATTCCTGTAGTTCTGCGGTTCCCTTTGATAATGAACTGAACTTATGTTCTGATGCTTGAGGCTCCCAGGAAACAGAAAGCCTAAAGAGTATTGAAACTACTGTATCCTGTTTTACATATGCATATAGTTTGCTATATGTTCCACAATAGCCTGTTCTGTGCTTTTGGTTTTAGGAATTGCCAACTGCAAACTAAAGAGAGAAATGTTTAGGGAATCTATACTCGGCTATTTGAAATATGAACTTTGGATTTTTATTGCCACGTGGCAACATCTATTCCCTGTTCTAAAATTTGTAGTATCACTTGCTTGAAATGCTGTTTATTCTGCTGAATCCTTTAGGCCTGTTTGGTATTTGCCTAATCTTCTTCCTAGAAAAGAGGAGGCCAATTTACTTACATGCAACACTTTATAATCATCTTCATTTAAAGTGAATCTCCATGTCAATTTGAGCATTTTTCTGCAATCTTTCTTGTGAAGCCTCTAGCATCCAACATCATAGTGAACTGAAACGAGTCTTATGAATATCTTGTGAATGACATTTAAATTAGGTGTTTGTTTTAGATGCCATAAGAGCAAGAACTTGTGTGGAGTGAACCTGGGATGGATTGATGCAGGGAAGACGGGAAAAAAAATAAACAAACAAGAAAAGTAAAAAATACAAAAATAAAGTGTGAGAGAAGACCTAGAATATTATTAGGATATGACTGCAATACCTAGTAAACATTTTTTTGAGTCTGCAACGCTCTGCCTGAGTCTGATGGAGGCCCTTTGAACCTAGACTATCCAGTTCCCATCACCCTCTCCCGTCCGGGAGGGGACAATGCCTCCCTCTATTCTCGATTTCCGGTACACCCATATACTTAAAAACCTTCCTGCCTCTCTCCCCCATCTGTGGTCATCCCTGCCACTCAGCCTCTGACTCCCCCACCTCACCGCCGATCGCTGCACCTACCCCATATTCTTGCCACTCTTTCAATTGAATCCTCTCCCATCCGGTCCAAGCTTCACTCTTCCTTGGTGGGCTCCTTCCAACCCAAGCATGACGATTTCCGTGCTATTGAAAAATGGGGGCAGCGCCTTTGGGAAGAGCTTGAGCTCGGCTATGGGAAGCTCTCGGACAGCTCCATCCTCTTCAATTTCCCCTCTGAAGATAATGCATTTAGGGCCTTGTGGTCTTCGATGTCCATTATTCTTGCTTCCCTTGCCCTTCGCAAATGGTCCGAGGTCGATGGTGCTCTTCGAAAATAGAGAGTATGGGTTACCGCCTACCACATTCCCCTCCACTCTTGCTCTCCTGATACCTTTAAGCCTATCGCTTTCTCCTGTGGCTCTTTTCTCGCCATTAACTGGAAATCAACTGAATTCCTTCCCCTCGAATCTTTCCAATTGCTCTTGGAAGTCCTGGGCCCTAGTATTATCCCCTCTTCTCTCTGCCTTGAGGTGGAGGACTCGTTCTTCCGCATCTTTGTTTCTTGGTCGTTAGCCTGCCCTCCCTCTCCCCTTTTCTTCCCTCCTTCATTTCAAGCGAAGGCTCTGCCTCATCACCCCAACTCCTGGACTACCATCTCTAGGAAGCGCCACTAGTTTGGGAGGTGCCACCCCCCTTCTGACCCCCCCGCCTAGCCGTTGCGCCCCATACCAAACCTGGAGCCCTCGTTGCCCTCCCGTTTCCTGGGGACCGCTGGCAGCACCAACTCACCCCCTAGTGACCATCCTAATCGCCCTTCCCATGTGACCGTCGACCTCTTGGCGTGCCATGTGGTCTGCTTCGTTTTGACCCCCTAACCTTTCCCCTCCCCTGCATCCTTCATTTATTTCTCCTGGCAGGGATGCTGGTCACCCCCCTCCTCCCTCTTAACCTCCCTTCCTTGGTCTGACTGCCATCATCACCCCTACTCCCTCTCCCTCCCTCCCTTCCACCTCTCCTGACCTTTACCAACCCCTGACAACCTCTCTTCTCTTTCCCCATCCTGCGTCCATCCACATCGGCCACCACCTACGCCTTATGTCGTGCCACCTGGCACCTCCTCGCTGACCTTCTCTCTCCCCTCCCCTCTCCTCGATGCTCCTGTCGTCCTCCCTCTCTCTCTCTCTCTCTCTCTCTCCCCTCATTTCAAACCTTTTCACCTCTCATCATCACCTCTTCCCCATACCTCCACCTGTCACCCTCTCCCCTCCACCCCAATCCCTTTGGGGATACTCGTACCCCACCCCATCTCTATCCTTTCCCCAATCTCCTCTGTTGCTCATCTCTCTCCAACCCACCCCTCCTATCCTTCCCCTTCCCCAGCCCCCACCTCTCCTCTCCCTGACCCCCGCTTCTTACCCCCCCCCCTTCTTCCTGCGGCCTCGATCCCCTCTCTCACCCCCTTTGACAACTCCTCTCTTCTCTCCTCCCCCACTCCTTTGCAGCTCCCCTCACCGCTACCTTCCGCCCTCCTTCCCCCCATAGCCTCGGCAGACGCCCCTTGGCCCTCTTTACTAGCCCCTGTTGTGGTGCCTACGTCCCCTCTGCTCCCCCTCGAAGCCCCAAATTCGCCTCTCGTAACCCTCGGACCTAGTTGCTGTTCTCTTCTTCTCGCCAACCCCCCATGGATTGGCCCCCTCTCCTTGCCCGCATCCTCGTAATGGAAATCGACAACCCTAGCCGTTGGACCTTGCTTATTTGGCGTCCATTCTCTCCCCTCTGGTCCGCTACCACTCGACCCTTATCCCTCTCGTCCCTACTGCCCCTACCTCCCCTCCTTTTCCTACCTTCCCCCCCCCTCTTGACCCCTTCGCTGCCCCGGCCCTCCCTGCTCTCGGCTTCTTCCTCCCCCCCTTCTCCCATACCCAGCCCCCTAGCCCGTCTAGTTCCTTCATCCCTCCTCTTTCCCCACCTCCCCCCCGCCCTCGACCCCCCCTTCCTTCCTATACCCATCCCCGTCCCTGCTGAGCACCCTTCTCCCCTCCCCGACCCGGTCACAACCTCCTGCCCTCTTGCTCCTCCTCTTTCTACCCCTGCCCCTCCTCACCACCCCAACCTCTTTGATCCCCCCCTTTCCCCCTTGTCGATCCCTCCTGCTTTTCACCCCAACCTTTCTTCTCCTCCTTCAGCACCAGTGTCTCCCGCCATCTCTTCCGTGATCCCGTCTCTCCTCCCCCTTCGACCCTGTCCTTCCCTCGTCCCCTTGGCACAACTTCCACCCTTGCCCCTCTCTTAGCCCTGGCCACTCCGCTCACCCTAACCACCCTCCCCCCCTCTCCTTGGTTAACTCTGAGTATGTTAATAGAGTCGACTGAGGTCAAGGCAACATCAAGGAAGTTCTCAGAGTTATGGGATTCCCCTATGACAGACCCTGGGGCCACTTCCACCTTTCTTCCAAGCAGACGCGTAGGTAAGGCTCAAGGTGAGGAACAAAGGCTCAAGGGAAATCCTTAACTTAGCCTCGAGCATCAACTACGACAGACAACCAGTCTTCCCCACCCCCTTGGTGGCTTTCTGCTCTTCCCTCCCTCCTGACCCTTCGTTAAGAAGGTGACCTAGACTGGCTCATCCCCTCCCCCCCCCTTGTTTCTTTATGAAACTTCTCTCTTGGAACCTCTGGGGTTTAGGCCAACCTCGTAAGCAGAACGTCGTCCGTGACCTGTGCATCATGCACCATCCCTCTATTCTCACCCTCACGAAAACTAAACAACCCCACCCTTCCCTCCACCTTATTCGGCCGGTATGGGGCCACAGACCTTGTCAGTGGGTCTCCATGCTGGGCGAAGGGGCCTCAGGAGGCATTTGGGACCCTACCAAGCACACCCTAAACTCTTTTCACGCCGGCACCTTCTTTGCCACCGTTCTCCTCTTCAGGAACTTGAATAGTCTCCCTTGGAAATTCTCAGCATTTACGGCCCTAATTCTGCCTCCTTCAGAACCCTCCTTTGGGACGAATTTGACATGGTTGGTTCCCTCCCCCAGCCCTCGTGGTGTCTAGGGGGGGGGACTTCAACATTGCCCGTTGGTCCTTTGAGAGAAATTCCAACTCTAACATTTCTAAGGCATGTTAGATTTTTCAGACTTTCTCTCGGAATGAACTTATTGATATACCTCTCTAGGGGAACCTTTTCACTTGGTTTGACCACTCTTCCCAACTGTCCCTCTTCAAACTAGACCGGTGCCTCATCTCCACTAGGTGGGAAGATGCTTTTCCTGGTTTCACGTGCTGGCCTTGCCCAAACCTACTTCTGACCCCTACTCGATACCCTTTCTATAGCTAGGGGTCCCAAGCCCTTTTGTTTTGAGCTTTCCTGGCTTGAAAAATCGGCTATTTTTTTGCTCATCCCGACCCGGTGGGATTCCTTATCCCCAATGTTTTGGGTAGGGCTGGGTATAAGCTTCAAACTAAACTTCAGCTTCTCAAAGGTTCCCTCAAATCTTGGAATAGAACCATCCTCAGGAATTTCAGTCACCTCAAGACCTCTCACCTTTCTGCTATCCAATCCTTGGACATAATTGAGGACATTGCTTCAAAAAGCGGACCGCTCAGCGCTTGGGCGGCCGCCTAGGCAGATATCCCTGGGCGCCTGCTTAAACCCTCCTAGGCGGCCGACCAGGGCCTGTGCCCCACCCAGGGGCAGAAATGCAGCTCCTTGAGGGTATTTTTGGGTCTTTTTTTAATACTAACTGGGCAAAATTGTGGGTTTTAGGTTCATTTGTAACTTAAAACCCATTAAAGGTTATTTTAGAGAGAGAGAACCCAAAAAAAAATATTTTTCTATTGGGCAGCATAGGTTTTGGGCGCTCGCCTAGGCGTTGGGCGGCCTGGAGACCCCAACCACCTAGGTGCCCCCTAGTGCTTTTTGAAACACTGATTGAGGAATCCCGACCCTTGTTGAACTCCGTATCCCTCCTTAGAACCCAACACAATTTCCACTACCTTGCCACGCTTAAAAAAGAATAGATTTTCTGGTTCTAACGTTCCAGATCAAGTGGCTACAATTCGGAGATCTCAACATTGGCTTCTTCCACAGAATTGCGATTTGTCGTCGCTGCGACAATTCCGTCTTTACTATCAAGGTTGACAATAGGATTCTTGACCAACCCCCTGAAGTTGAAGAGGCCATTCTCTCCTTTTTCAAGAGTCTCTATACCGCTCGGTCCACTCCCTCGAGACTATAACTGAGGATGGCGGCCTTCTCCTTTCTCTCCCTCTCGGGCCACCAAGTTGCTTGGTTGGACGCCCGTTCTCAGAAGCAGAAATCTTGGTGGCTCTGGCGAACCTTATACAAGACAAAGCTCTTGGGCCAGATGGGGTTCCTCATCGCCCCCTTCAAGGTTTTCTTGAATTCCTTAAGAGCCAAATTTCAGAATTTCTTCGAAGAATTCTTTCACCGGGGTATCATCCACAAAGCTATGAATGCTACTTTTATCACCCTCGTCCCAAAGGTAGTAAGGGCTGAAGAGCTTAAGGACTTTCGTCCAATAAACCTTATCAACTCCACCTATAAGATCCTCTCCAAAGTGCTAGCCTCCCGGCTCAAAGAGGTCCTACCCCACGTTATCTCTCTCTCACAGATTGCCTTCATCAAAGAGAGACCGATCATGAACAGGGTCTTGGTGGCGCATGAATGTATCCATTCCAGGCACCTTGCTAAGCAACCGGGCCTTATCTTCAAAATTGATTGGGAGAAGGCCTACGAATCATGTCGACTGGGACATCCTGGATGAGATCATCGACCGTATGAGGTTTGAGGCGTGCTAGAGAAATTGGATGAAAGGCTGTTACTCTCGACCGTTCTTCTCTGTTCTAATCAACGACACTTCAAGCGGATTTTTCCCAGCTTCAGGGGGATTGTGTCAGGGAGACCCCCTTGTCCCCTTTCTCTTCGCCACCTTGGCTGATGTATTTAGCCAATCCATGTCCCACATGTACCAGTCGGTCCGTCTTATGGGCTTCAAAAGTAGCCACAGGAATCCTATCATCACTCACCTGCAGCATGCTGATGACACGCTCGTGTTCCTCGACGCGCCATCCCAGGAAATCGAGACCCTCAAAATCTTTCTTAAATGCTTCGAGTTCACCACGGACTTCAAAGTCAACATGGCTAAATCCATTATGGTTGGCGTCACCCTCACTTTGCAAGAGACCCGTTCCCTTGACCTCGTTTGGGACTGCAAAGTGGATGATTTGCCAACTAGCTATCTTGGAATGCCATTGGGCCTTGGAAAAGCAAAAAAGAGGTAGTGGGCCCACATTATTGACAAAGTGGATCGCCATATGGCAGTTTTCCATTTTTTCGCGGGCAGAACTATGCTCATCAAGGCTGCCTTAGCCAACACCCCCGTTTACCTCATGTCCCTGTTTTACATTCCATCTGCGGTTGCCTCCCTCCTTGAACATTTAATGAGGAATTTCTTTGGGCTGGAGATGCCAACAGCAAGAAGTACCACCTCATATCTTGGGAGAAAGTCTGTCAGCCAAAACACCTATAAGGAAACAAAATACGGCCTTGCTTGGAAAGTGGTGGTGGCACCTTGCAACTCAAAAGAACCTCGTGTGGACCCAAGTCATCCGCTGAAAATGTTGTATCCCTTCCAACGACTGGATACCTACTGACAGACCTCCTAGTAGACCTTCTGGGGCCTGGAAATCCTTTTTATCTTCCCTAGCCCAATTCCATAGGAATATCTACTTCCACCCCAGGGAGGGACACCGAATAAGATTCTGGTCCGTTCTCAGGTTAGGCCACACCCCCCTTTTGGACCAATTCCCTTCTCTCTTCTCTTTGGCCCTTAACAAGCTTTACTCTATGGCGGACGAGATGCTTCCCTTGAGGCCCCTTAGAGTCTGGAACCCTTCCTTCAGATGGTCTTTCTCCGACCCTGAAACGTCAGGTTTCCTTAACATGTCATCCTTAGTTCTATCGACCTTCTTGGCCTAACAAATTTATTTGGACGCCTTCACCCTCGGGCTGTTTTTCTGTTGCCTCTTTTTACAAGAAACTTATGTTGCCACCTACATTCCCCCTCTCCCCGAACTCCATTGTATCCCAGGCATGGTCTTCTATTGCTCCCCCTAAAGTCCAAGCTTTGGCATGTTTCTGAAAAATCTCTTACAGTGGACCACCTTCAGTGTAGGGGCATCCCTATCCCCAATCGTTGTGCTATGTGCCTTTTGGATGAAGGAAACAACCCCCACCTCTTCCTCCATTGTCACATAGCCCACAACATTTTGAGTCTATTACTAACTTTTTGGTTTGCATTGGGTTAGCCCCCCTCCATTTCGGCACTTTACAATCTTACTTTTGCCACCCCATGGCCCAAAGCCGGTAGGATATTGTGGAAGGCTTCGGTCATTGCCTCCCTTTGGGTCATCTGGAGCAAGAGGCACTCGAGAATCTTTTAAGGAGTCAAAACCAAGGTTCCGACTCTTTTCCACAAGATGACTGCTGCAGTCATTTTTTGGGCCACCAACCACAAGAGCTTCAATGGACTGCCCTCTGCAACTTTCCTACAAAATTGGCAAACTCTTCTAAGGACCCGTAAGTCGTGCTGCTCTCAATCAAATGTTTGGTCCCCTCCCCCTATGGGCCAGACCAAATTGAACTTTGATGGGTGCTCTCTCGGTAACCCTGGTCCAACAGGGGTGGGTGGTATGTTTTGAGATCACGTCGGGCACATCCTTGCCTTATATTCCAAGAACATCGGCCATGCTGATTCTCAGCTAGTTGAGATCACAACCCTCCTATTCGAACTTATGCTTTTTGACCCCTCTTGGGGACAACCCTTGATCATCGAAGGAGATGCTCAAAACATTATTACTTGGGCCTCAGGCTCTACACCTTGTCCTTGGTCCCTTGCCGCGAATTTTGATTAGATTACTTATATTTGCAGGGATATGACCGCCTTATGGAGGCATACCTGATGGAAATCCAACGCCCTGGCGGACCACCTAGATAAAGAAGGTGCGCACTGCAGCACCACTTGACCTTGTGTGTTTTGGTTTCTTTATAAACCCATTTGTTGTATGGAGCTACCATTCTTGGTAAGCTTATTTTTTGGCAAGAGACCCGGCCTGTAGGCATTCTCTTTTCTCCTATGTACTTCTTATTAATACAACAGTTAACACTTTCAAAAAAAAAAAGAGCTCGATCTTGAGCTTGAAGACTCAGAGGTTGAATAATGCGCTACTTTTTCATCATTATGTAGGTATACCCCTGGATGTTTGTCATCTTTATGAATTTCATCAATTTCTTCAGCCAAGTGTATCTCTGTCCTCCTTTTTGGGCATTCATATGCATGGTGTCCAGTTTCATTACACCAATAAAATAATCTTGGAGGAAACCTAGATCTTTTTCCTTCTTTCATCATTAAATTTTTGGTGGTGGGAAACCTCCTTATGGTAAGGAGTCTCGTATCGATGCTCCATCGTAATTTGGCCTCAACTTGTAGAGCTATTTGACAATCCTCACTTAAGGTTTGTGGCTGCTGTAGAAAAATCTCATGCGTAATGGCTGGTTGGAGTCAATTAACTTAATGGTCTACCTTTTGTCCTTCAATCTCTTGGAGGTTTGATGTATTGGGTTTTTATTTTTTTATTTTACTATTTTTAAACACTAAAATTTAGGTTTGGGGTTATTTTTAAGGTTTTTTTTCCCCCATCATAGAGAAATGCTGGGTAGAATTGAAAATTTAATTCTTAAATTGATGGCCATTTTCTCAATCATGGCATTGAGTAGTCAATTCCCGGCATTCATTTTACCTCTTAGTTGCAAAAGAGCTTGCCTCTTTGGGCTTTTGATAGATGAAAGCCGTAGGTTTGACTCGTCGGGTTTGAC
Organism: Amborella trichopoda; assembly: GCF_000471905.2. Next base: position 2,646,256 of record NW_006497930.1, read on the forward strand.
ATGACTAAATTCAGTTCAAAGCAAGCTCCTAAGGAACAACTTGCTTTGATACCCGATTTGATGTAGAAACAAGGGGCCTTGGCTCCTAAACGTGTTTAACACACGAGTTGGCCTTAGAGAGAAAGGATTTGACACATGTTTAGGATTTCTAATCAAATTAGGATTTAAGAGTTCTAAAGGATTTAGGATTCTTACTACGTTTAGGATTAGGGTTTTGGATTTATTGAGGTCTCTTATATTGAGGAGTGGATGATATGAGGCGTAAATTTTGGGACTTAAGCTTTGTCCCCTTTGTCTCCCCCCCCCCTGCCCCTCCTCTTTTTTTCGGATTGGAGGAGTTGTTGGGGTGTTTGTAGGGGGGGGTTGTTGGTATGGGGTGGAAGGTAAAGTTTAGGGTTTGTGTTAAATGGTGTAAGTGAGGTTAAAGTTGTTAGAAGTTTAAGAGGCCTAGTAAGATAGGAGGATGATGAGACTCTGACCGGTCCTTTGGCAATACCACTATACTCATTCAAAACTTGTAATTTTAGCCTGTTAGTATTTTTTTTTTAAGATTAGACGGGCCCAGTCTCAACGATACTCATTCGAGTCGAAGCACCTGACTTGGGCTTGGAACTCTAGTGAGACTTGAGTTAGTGTTTTGAAACACTGAGATGGGTGCTAGGGTTGATACAGGGACAATCTAGGTTTAAAATTGCGTTTGAAGGCTAGGGTGGTTGGGTATATGGATAGGAGTTGTAGTGAGATATATTAGTTGAGGTTTGGAAGGTTTCAACTGGGGCTTAAGGTAGGTCTTGAATCAGTGAAGAATTCAGTGGTGGGGAATCTTGGAAGGGGATATGCCTGAGAAGGAAAGAAGAAGGAAACTATGCTTATGTGTGGGGAACTCCAATTCACAAGCTATGATGTTGGGGAATAACTCCACCAATAGAAGAAGAGGGGCTCTAATCTTTTGTGGAGACTCTCAAAACTAGACCAGACTTGTAGAGTCGCTCTCTCTAGAAAAAGAGTTGAGGAATCCTTCCTTTAAAGGTGGCCTCTCACCCACAATTGAAACTCAATTTTTACTCCACTTGATTGATTTGGCCATAGGCCTATATGTGTATTTGTAGAGGTTTGATCCCTCTTTATTTGACTCGGCTTGGGACACAGGCTATCTCTACTTTCCTAAACTTCCTATCTACTAGATTCTTTCAAACCATGAAGGTTATCTCTGTACGGCGTCTATTGTGTAGACGAATTAATTCCCTCTTATATTGAGTTTGATGTTTTCAGATGTGATAGTTAGATTCTTCCAGAGGCTCTATATGACTGAATATTGGAGAAGGGTGCGCATGGATGGATTTGAGTTTGACATCTTTCTTGAGCAGGTGGGAGTCGACATTGAGACCCAATTCAGGGAGGAGATTCAAGGCTTTGAGTGTGATGGTTGAGTTGTGAATATGCTTGTAAATGAGAGCCTCGAGCAATTTGGTTGGGAGAACTCCCAAAAAAGCTTAAGGTTTGCAAGGGCATTCGCTACTCTTTATTTTATTATATTCTTTTATTTTCTTAAGTAAGTTAAGGAGAAATGAAGGTTTTATTCATGAAGAGGTTGGATTTTGTTGACGATTTCTTAGTAAAGCGGAATTCCATTATGTAAAGCAGAATTCTCCCTTGATTCTATTAGAGAGTATGAATGATGCAGTATTTGCTATGAGCATGTATTGAGCATAAGAGCCAAATGGTTTTGCTATGACATTCTTTCAGATTTTTGGGAGCTGGTCAAGGATGATATTTTGGCAATGTTGTCAGAGTTTTATGTCTTGGGGCACTATTTTATACAGGACTGGGGGCAATCTTTTTTACACATTCTTGAAGTCTTGCCACTGCCAGGGTTGAAAGGCCTGGAAGAGTCGAGAGAGAGACAGAATAGCAGAACTATCCATGCCCCTGTAAACCCTGAATACTCTCCATGCTTCTCACAAGAGAGAGAGAGAGAGAGAGAGAGAGAGAGAGAGAGTACGATAGAGAGAGAGAAGAGACTTACAGTGAAAGTGAAAGAGAGGGAGAAATAACGGTTTGGCCTTTGGGCATGAGAGAGAATGCTTTGGAGCAGAGAGAAATGTGGGCGATCAAGAGAGAGAATGAAATAAGACTTCGAACAAGAAAGAGTGCATTGGATGAAGAGATAGAAAGAGCAAGAGATGTGGGCATGACTTTGTAAAAGAAGCTTGCAGGTCCTACAGTGGCTTGCTGAGAACTTAGAGAAAGTTGCTGACTAGTGCTTGTCCTTTTACTGCCTGTGTTTGTGAGATACCGTGGACAGAGGCAGCATTAATGTTGTTGTTTTAAAGGTCGCCTGGGGTTTAAATTGGTGTGAATTGCGATATAGATGGAGAGGATGACTTTTGGAGAGAGGTGAAGGGGATGAATGAGAGGATATTTGTGTAACACGCTTGATTCTTGGTGATCATTAGTGCAAAACCCAACAGGATTCTCTTCTGCTTCTAAGGGGGCTGAGGCAGGCGTATCCTTCATTCCTTTTCATTTTGGTGTTGGATGTTCTGATTCAGCTTATAGATTGTGCCTTGTATGTTTAAGGGGTTTGAGGTGGCTAGTAGGGGGCCATGGGTATCTCACTTGCAGTTAATTGAGAACACACTTATTTTTGTGCTACTGAAGTGGACTAGATAGATAATCTGAGGACTGTCCTGAGATGTGATTGAGGGGTAACTGGATTGTAGGTGATCTCATGAAGTTTTCCTTAGCTGGTGTTTGTTACAGATGATTTGGCCTGTGCAGGGATGTATTTTAGTGAAGTTTGGGAGCTCCTGGTTGGGATGGCTTTCTCAGGTTCCTGGAAGCTCAGCTAGGATGTCTGCCGCTGGGCTATAACTACAATTATGAGAAAGTTTTTTCCCTTTAATTGATTCTGTATTCGGGATGGGCCGGATATCAGTTTTTGGCACTTGGTTTGGTGTGGGGAAAGTCTGTTGAGCGTCACTTATCTAGTGGGGCTTACTTCTGATATTGAGGTGAGAGTGGATATTGCTTTGAGAGGATACAAGGAAGAGTTTTTTGGTGCTCAGCTTTTCATAGGGATCTTAAGGATGAGGAGATGGAGTAATTTGTGAACCTTGTGGGGTCCATTGAGGACATCCACCTTACCAGTTTGAGGGGATTTGGACAAATTCTTCTAGTTACTGCGTTCCCTATTTATATTTGTAAGAATCCGCATTTACAGGAGCCTGTGGCCCCTAGAGCGAGAGGTCTTTTCAGCAAGATCTTTATGTAAAGCTCTCAGGGTAAACTCTATTAGTGAGCTTATGTTGGTTCCATGTGGAACATTCTCACCCAGCTAGGATTGTGGCATTTCAGTGGCTTGTCTGTAGGGACAACATTCATATGCCATGAGGAATATGAGTTTTAGGTGATTTGTTGCTTTGTTGCAGATTCCTTGTGAAGCCTGAGCCTTCACCATGGATGTTTGTGGTTCTCTGTTGGCCACTCCTTTATCTATTGGAGGCTTATTGACTGGATGGGCTCTTGGCCCATCTAGGGGTCATCTGCTATGTGGCTGGTGTGTTTTTCGTTATGTGGAGCATCTCATTGAGCGAAATTTTAGTATCTTTCAGGATTTGAGGACAACTAAGAGAAATTTTCTGGAGGGAGACTCTGATTAAGCTATTATGTGGGCCATGATATGACTGGAATTGGGGGATGTCTTCCCTAGCGAGTGGATACTGCTGGTGATGGAGGCTGGAGCCTCTCCTAGATGTTGATGGATGATCTCAATTGAGTTTGTCCATGCAAAGCTAATTTTCACAAAGCTAATTTTCAATGGTAGCTGGCATGGTAATCCGGAATGGGAAGTTTGGGTTTATTCCAAGAGATGCTGGGAATTCCTTATTGGCTACTTGTTCTGGCCCTAATGTTTTTTGTGACTCATCATTTGCAGAAGGACAGGCCCTCCTGTTTGTTACTGTTACAGTCTTTTTATCCTGAGCAACCGAGATGTGGGATGCCATCTACAGCTCTCGCTCTCTCTCTCTCTCTCTCGCTCTCTCTTTTTCTATCTCCCCTTCTCTTTCTTTCTCTGCTGCCCAAGCCATCAGAGCACCCAGCCTGTGGGTGCCAACATGGGGCAAGCGGTTTTTTTTGTGTAATTTGTTGAATATTATATACAGTCAGCTTTTTCCACGAGCGGGGGGGAGAATCAACAATGCGTCCTTTGAAACAACATATACTACAGCACATTTACAGTTGTTCATCGATTTTTCCCAAGAGAAGTGTTCCCTCGTTATGTTGTGCTTCCACACCCCTTTTGTCTCACTGAGACATAGGAGTTTATAGTTTTAATTTGGTTTTCTTTGCTTAACTTAAGATGTACTTGCTGTTGCTAAGTTTATAAGCAAAAATTGATATGGGCTTTGTGACAACTATAATTTGCTTTTGTACCCCAGGAAGAATTGGATGACATCATTAGATACGGATCACAAGAGTTGTTTGCTGAAGATGAAGATGAATCTGGTAAAGCTCGCCAGATTCATTATGACGATGCATCAATTGATAGGTACTCTCTAGCACTATTCTGTAATTCTCTGGAGTTTCATTGAGACTCAAAAACAATAAAAAGAACAAAGATTCTCTCGATTTTCATTTCCTAGTTGCCATTTTTACAAAATCTGATTCATTTTCTTGTTCTCTAAAGACTACTTGACCGTGAAAAGATCAACAATGAAGAGGCTTCCGTTGAAGATGAGGATGATGGATTCTTGAAGGCTTTCAAGGTGCCATCTTATTTTGCTTTGTTTGGTAATATAGACAACAGTCCGTTAGCTTTTCTTGTTTAGGGAACCCCTGGAATTGGCATTCAGGGAGTATTAGTGTTATACAGTTTCTTAATCGGAAATTCTGAAGTGTTTTTAATGGATTGTGCTAGAAAGTATCAGATTTCATTTACTTGTGCTTGATTATGGAAGTGAGATACTGTGGAAAACTGGATCGTGGTTAAGTTTGCTGCCATCATTTGTTAATAATTTGAGCCAGTTATAGCTTTTACAACCCTGATTAAGGGTGCTAATTGTAGCTCTCACACTCAACTCTTTCTTCAAAATTTTAATAGTGTTTGCAACTTCTATTAGGTTGCAAATTTTGAGTATATAGATGAAGAAGAGGCTACAGCAGCAAGGGAAGAGGAAGCAAAGAAGCAAACTGAGATAAAACAACAAGCAGAAAACATGGCTGAGAGAGCGCGTTATTGGGAGGAACTATTGAAGGGAAAATATGAGGAACACCGTCTTGAAGAGTTTACGGCATTGGGCAAGGGAAAGCGCAGCCGGAAACAGGTATTATTTTGTTTGCTTTCTATTTGATTTTACATTGAGGATGTTTGGGACATCGAATGTTGATTCAAGCTGATTGCTTGACTTGCTTCTCAGAATGGCTTTTTCATTGGCTGCTTCATGTTTGTGTTTGTCCGTTGTCAGTCCTTTCATTGTAAATGATCAATGTAAGATTCTACATATATCTTTTCTGAGTAGGTCAGTGTAGGATTTGCAACTGGACATAGTGTTTTGCTATTACCAAAAAAAAAAAAAAAACTTTGTATTTGAGTTGCAAAGGGGTTGCTGTAACTTATACTGTTGAGTCGTCAAAAAATTGTTCTATTCGTATTAGCAATACACTAGTGAAGGATAAGTTTTGAGTCAACTTGAAAGACACTGCTGAACTTATTGGTGTAATGATTATGATGCTAATAGTTGTGTGTGCAGAAAGGTATATTGGTGGTTTAGGGTTATAAATCTGTGACAATGGCAAGTAGTATTTTATTTGTAGATGAAATCGGTTACCAAACTGCTTAACTGATAAATTTCCTTGATATGCTAACTGATCTTCTGATGGACTAATGCTTTATCTCTTGAATATTTGGCAAATATTGCAGCTTATCATATGAGTAAATACCTGTAGATTTTTACACTGGATTGGAAGATTGAATGTTAAGTGGTCACTATATGGTCATATGTGTGTATGTCTATCAGGCTATGCTACCTGGAGCCCTGCTGTTGTACTTCGAAGCATCACATGTCAACATATTTAATGTTGTTAGAATCTTCAGTTCGCAATTTGGATTGTTTAGTTTGGTTTTAATTAAGAGTGCGGTTTGTACAAGGCATCAACTGCCTTCCAAGCTAACAATGTGGGTTCGATTCCCGCTACATTCTCCCTCCATACATGATAGAACTTTGATCTTTATATACATTTTGATTATAAGATTCCCGCACGGAATACAATCAATGGGATTTTTTTTTCTAAAGAGATGACGGGAAAAGAGAAATGGGAAAGAAGAGAATCAGAATCAGATGCGTCCATTGTCTAATGGATAGACAGAGGCCTTCTAAACCTTTGGTATTGGTTCGAATCCTATTAAACGCAATTTATTTCCTTCTATTTTTTGTTTCGACTACAAACAAATTTTGAATGATTCAAATCAGAGAGATCTTTCTCAACGATTCCTATTGTACTAAAATACACCTCAAAATAATCAATGAATTCATTTATTTTTGTTTTTTCTTGAAATAAAAACAGTTTCATCTATTCCTGAATTGCTTCGGCTTCCTCGGTGAATGTCGGGGTAGAAACAATCCAAGTAAGGCACACCTCCAAATTATGCTAAAAGATGTAGTTCTGGTGCTGGCAAACTTTGTTGATGGCCTAAAAATCATTTTCATCCCTAACTGTAGAATTCATAACTCTAAGAATGGTGCACATCGAGAAGATCTATAAACACATGGAAATCTTGATAATGGATGGTCCAAATGATGTTCTACAAGATGTACTATTTTCAAGACTTGAGATTCATCTTCATCATCATCATCGTCCAAGCCTTATCCCAATCATTTGGCGCCAGCTAAATGAACTATGTTCCTCCATTCTTCTTTGTCAAGGGCCATACCCTCAGTAGGACCAAAAGTCACCATATCATTTCTCACTACTTCTATCCAGTCTTTTTGGGCTTTTCCTTTGCCCTTTTAGAACCTTCCACTTGAACCCAATCGCACCTCGTAATAGGTTTTTTATTAGGTCTACGCTACACATAGCAAGCCCACCTAAGTCTACTTTCCCTCATCTTATCGCCTATTGAAGCCACATCTAAGTTCCCTTGTATGTATTCATCCAAATTCTATCCTTTCTTGTCTTGCCACTCATCTATTTCAACATCCTTATCTCAGTTACGCTCATTCCGTGTACATGTTTCTTGCTCGACTAACATTCCGTCGCATAAAGCATGACTGGTCTTACAACCATCCCATGGAACTTTCCCTTCAGTCTCAATGGTATATGCCGTGTTCACATAAAACTTTGGATGTGCATTTCCATTTCTCCCACCCAGCTCTAATTCTATATGTGATATCTTCATCAGTCTTTCCATTCTCTTGGATTATCGATCCTAGATATCAGAAACAATCTCTTTTAGGAAAAAAAAGAGACTTCAAGTCTTGGAAGTAGGACATCTTGTATTGCATTATCTAGACCGTCAATTTTCATAATTTTTAAGTCTTCATAGATTTGCATGATGTACACTATTTTTGAAGCTTTAAAATTTATAGTTAGAGATGAAAATAAATTTTCAGGTCATCATAAAGTTTTTCGATCCTGAATTGACATCTTTTGACACTTTTTGAAGGTACGCCTTACTTTAATTGTTTAGGGCCTCAGCCTTTACAAACCACACCCATTATACTAAAGTTTATATCTATCAATTTCCTGAGCTTTTTCCCCTTTCCACTTAGTTTCTTGTAGACAAGCTATGTTAACTCTTCCGTGTCTCATTGTATCTACTAACTCCGTGCTCGTACCTGTTAATGTTCTTATATTCCACGTAGCTAGACGAATCTTACTCTCTTGGTCTAGCTTCTTTACCCACGCTCTATTAGAATGATGCGAGAATCCTTGCCTACTTATCACCGTAACCGGGCAATATTGCGGCACGTCGCTTAGGGGGGAACACCCTATCTAACCCATGCTCTTCTCTTATTATACCTAGGTACCGGTAAGTGCGTCGCTTTTGGGGAACACTCTAGCTAACCCTTTCTTATTTCTTACTGCACCCGGGTGGTGTAGCACGTTGCTTAACGGGAATGCCCTATCATGAGCATATAACATAGATTTAGAATTCATGATAAGTTGCAGCAAAGTTTTACGCTGATTGCCTATCTAACATAATCCACCTCTTTTACCTGGGCTTGGGATGGGTTAAGGGAAAGTTTAAGTCCTCACCCTTATTAGACGATTTTCAAGAATTGAAATTACCATTGTTTTTTCCATATCCATACATCTCAAGGTCAAGTTGATCAATTGGAGGGTTTTGTAGTGTCTTCTTGTTTTTGGGAATGTGTTAACTGTAAAATGTCAATAAATATGTTTTGGTGGTTTTGTAGTGTGCTTTACTTCTACAATATAAGTTGACACCTTATATAACTTCTCCCTTCAATTAATGTGATGATGATATATGAATTTAATATTTTTCATAGCAGTCCATTTTGGAGGCAATTGGAATTGCAGTGCTTGGTTGGCTCAAATGCTCATCAAGTGTAAATAAAAGAAGGAAAGTTCTGCTGGGGTTCCCTAGACGACAAATTTCATTCAATGGGCTATGAGGACCATTACCATGACGAAGTCCAGGAAGGACTGCGAGTGCACTAATTGTTTAATGCTTGTCATTCTCTGGAGATACCCATCATAGAGTCCTTTGAGGACACCAATAAGTCTATATTTTCCATCACTTAGGGAAATGCTTTCTTGAAGTTGAACTTTCAAAAAGAAATTTCAATTGACATGGTCGGAGGTGATGCTTATGACAAGCTTAGAGATGTTTTCAGGTCTATAAGAACCCATTTGTGAACTGATTGCTTTGTTAGCTTAAAAAACACCTTGATAGATGTTTTTACCACATATGAACCAACACATGAATCTCAATGGGATTGGGAGCAAAAAAGTAGGTTGAGGTTAAGATTGATTATAACCCTTTAAGCGGGTAATTTATACGTTTTGTTAAGAGACATAGAAGCACATTTGTACATGTCTTATACCCTATTTCTGTTAGAAAATTATGTACATTTTGTTACCCATTGGGACTTTTCTTTCTTCAATTAGTCTTCCTTATGTGGAAGTTTTTGTTAACTTGTACACATTTATGCTGATTAAGGTTAATGGCGTTCATTTTCTGCAATTCTCTGAAAGGTGACTCATGTGTAAACCTTAATTTATCTTCCAAATGGTTATCAAAGGAAGAATACTCTATTTTCCTGATAATCAATAGCCTGAAAGTTTGACCTGCATGTCAGACTATCAGTACTATTCTTTCTGAAACTGGGTTGCATTTGTGACGTATATGAGAACAAATGTTTCAGGAAAGTTAGGGTTTGCTTCTCTTTAATTACTTTGATAGCCATTTCAGGCTCTTCTGCCAACTTGTTATGGATTTCAAAATTTGGTTTTGTTTCTGACTTAGTTGGAAAAGATAGCAGGCACCGTATACATACATACACACACTACACACACGCACATATAGCTTCCTGGAATCTTATTTTCAGAAATTAAGGATGTCATATAGAATTCACCGACAACCTTGAGAAGCTTTTCTGGAAGAACATTTACAGTCACAATTCGCTAATACCCACTGTGAGCACCATGTTACTCCTTGGATTGTATTTGTATGAGGCATTGTTGCCTAGCTTTTAATAATATGATTTTGTTGTTGGAGTCTTTGAGACTTCTGTGACTTGAGCATTCTGGGAAGTCTTTTGTTTCAGATTTCTGCTTTGTAGAATTAGTTGTAGGAATCATATGTTATAATATTTTAGCAATATTTTGCATTTCATGTTCTTTTTGTTTCAACTTGTAATCAATTCCAAGAGATGTAAGGTCTACTAAATATTTTTATATTAGATGAGTGATAATGATTGTACTATGATCCATGCATTGATTAGAGATTGCCCTTTGTTTGTCATTTCTGTTTTCTTTTCTTTCATTCAGATGGTATCTGTAGAGGAAGATGATCTTGCTGGATTGGAAGATGTGAGTTCAGAAGAAGAGGATAATGATGAAGGTGATTGGACAGATAATGGAATGGGTTCGGGTGGTGGGAGAAAAAATCATTCTTCAAAGAAGAGATCTCGAGGTATCTTAAGTAGCTTTAACTAAAAATTATAGTTAGAGATGATATTGTGGACTTGCTTTAATGAAGTTATGTTTTTGTACAAAAAATTTAGTGGATACGATGGAAGCACTTCCTCTAATGGAGGGTGAAGGAAAATCATTTAGAGTTCTTGGATTCACTCAGAACCAGCGAGCTGCATTTGTTCAAATATTAATGAGGTATTTTGATTCTTGTCAATTTATGTGTTAATGAAGAATATTTGATGAATACTTGGTAACTATTTGGGGCCAAAATTTATCTGGTCTTCTTGGTTGGCCTTTTTGCATAATCTACATGGCACATGTCTGAAAAGTGATTTTAGTGTTTGAATATACATGATTTTATTGCTTGAATATACATCTGTTTATATTTCCGCATTATTTCTTTGCAGGTTTGGGTTGGGTGAATTTGATTGGAGCGAGTTTGTTTCACGTATGAAGCAAAAAACCCTGGAGGAGATCAAAGTGTATGTAACAAATCTTCCTTCAACCCAGCAAACAACGCTTACGTCATTTTTACTTGTAGATATCTTCAAGTGTTTATTTTATTTCATTGATTATTTATATATCTAAATCGCTTAAGTTGATTATTTTTGCATTTTTGTTTGTGTTGAATTTCTTTTTACATTTTCCAACCATAGCAATGCTAAATATTTGATGGATATTTTTATAGGATATTTATATGCTTTTTGTTTGGTGATGCCTTCCATTTCTCGTATGGGTTTCACATGAACCTCTTGACCTCATTGTTTTGAACTTCTAAAAACATCGATTGAGGGCATCCCTCCTAATCTGTTTGAGTTTTTCTAAATTTGAAGTAGGAAACTCATAGGAGATGCTATATTTGACCATGATTCTGTTATGGAAATAAATTCCTTGCATTAAGGGATTCTAGCACTTGGCTCTGTTTTTGGGTTATTCAGGGTCACAGGCTGTCTAAGACTTAAATCCCACTGCTGACTTTCTGCAAGAAAAGAGATTACAAAAAAAGAGAGAGAATAAATCTGTAACGATAATCATGAAACCTACTCATAGAAAATAATGTTCCTAAATTCTTAGGAGAATGTAAGGGAATTGAAAAAATAAACAATGCTATTGTAATTATATAAAAAATAAATTTGTCTTAATGATTTGACCAATTTTGTTAAGAAGTATTTAGCTAATTCAATGATTTATCATGTTTACTTGTGTTAATTATGGTTCAGTTTAGGTAGCTATTGTCTGCACTCCACTTGGGTTTTCAGGCGCATAATTTTTAGAACTTAAGCTCAAGTTACCATTTAGTTAATGGCAATGTGTCAATGCAAATGAGCCTTGCTACTAATACCATTTAGAAATGCCTTCCATTTCTCATATGGGTTTCACATGAACCTCTTGACCTCATTGTTTTGAACTTCTAAAAACATTGATTGAGGGCATCCCTCCTAATCTGTTGGAGTTTTTCTAAATTTGAAGTAGGAAACTCATAGGGGATGCTATATTTGACCATGATTCTGTTATGGAAATAAATTCCTTGGCATTAAGGGATTCTAGCACTTGGCTCTGTTTTTGGGTCATTCAGGGTCACAGGCTGTCTAAGACTTAAATCCCACTGCTGACTTTCTGGAAGAAAAGAGATTACAAAAAAAGCAAGCGAATAAATCTGTAACGAGAATCATGAAACCTACTCATAGAAAATAATGTTCCTAAATTCTTAGGAGATTGTAAGGGAATAGAAAAAATAAACAATGCTATTGTAATTATATAAAAAATAAATTTGTACTTGACCAATTTTGTTAAGAAGTATTTAGCTAATTCAATGATTTATCATGTTTACTTGTGTTAATTATGGTTCAGTTTAGGTAGCTATTGTCTGCACTCCACTTGTGTTTTCAGTCGGCATAATTTTTAGAACTTAAGCTCAAGTTACCATTTCGTTAGCGGCAACGTGTCAATGCAAGTGAGCCTTGCTACTGATACCTGGCAGCAGCTAAGTCAAGGACAAGTGGGATTCATTTAGAGGCAAGTTTGTGCTTCAAACGAGTTGGAAGAACTTTTTTCCAGGCCAAGTACAGTCAGCTTGGGACTGTAGGTTCATGGATTAAGGGGGTTGGAAAAGTGATTATTATGTGATAAGCACTTTTAGCAATCACATGGCTCATACACTTTTTAATTTTTAGTGGACATTGCAGTATTTGCCTCATACTTTTAAGGCAATGAGGTTTATTACTTCATAACTCTCCTCATACATGTCCATTTTTTTTCTTTTTTTTCTTTGCGGGATTACATCTTGGAGTTTGAAAAACATTGTTCTTATTCATTTGTGTTCCTGTAGATATGGCACTCTCTTTTTGACTCACATTGCAGAAGATATTACAAATTCACCAACCTTTTCAGGTAACCAAGGCTGAATGTGTTGTCCAACTATCAGTTGAGCGTTTTAATACGTTGAAAAGGTTAATTATAAACTATTGACGGTTTTCCCTTTCTATTTTTTTAGATGGTGTACCAAAAGAAGGATTAAGAATCCCTGATGTGCTTGTTCGGATTGCAACTTTACACCTTATTAGAGACAAGGTATGTGTTCCATTAAATGTATTGGGCACCGTGCAAACTGTGCGTGCATTTCAAACTAAAAAATTATTTGTTGTTCACATTGTTCTAGTACTAGCAATCCTGATAAAGGGTGACCGTTCTAATTTGCTGTTACATTTGTTAAAATGCATCTTATTGGACATTTATGTTCTTTATTTTCCTATTGGACTAGGCAATGTAAAATGTGTGGGAAGTTGGGAACATAAAGCTATAACATTACTTAAATAACTTAGTTCAATAGTACATAAATTGGACTGTATCATTGGAGCACAATGCCTGTGTTACACTTCATTTGGGCAACATAAGACTACTGAAGGAAAAATGAATTGTGCCCTTCAGGAAAGTAACTTTATTTCTCTAACACTTCCCCACAGTTGTGAATAGAATTTCTATCATTTGTATAAGAGATTGAAAATGATACTTCCCAACTCACTCAGATAGAATGTCCCTAATTTATCCTTTGGTTCATGTGTATAATGTATTTGCCAGTCATGTTGTTGGTTTTTCCTTTTTTCTCACACTATGACAATCAACTTCTATGGGTGTGGATCTTTCATGGAAAACAAGAATCTTCTCATTGATTACAATAAGAATGGCCATAAAGAATGAGTTGGCACAACATTTATCATAAATAAAAGCTTGGACCAGAACCATCTCAAGAGCTGAATTAACACTCATGGATAGCAATGTAGAATTAACCGAGTTACTCTAGGTGAAGGTGTTGTAGGCACAAGTAAATCAAGCTAACACATTATGCACATGTTGATGCAGTAATGGGCACACACACACAAAGCAGTTGTGCCCAGCTTCTTTTGTAGCTTTCGTGTTAGGGTCCGGGGATTTGACGAGGTCACAACATTGCACACACGAATGCACACTCAAAAGAGTGCATGGGCTTCTGGCTGATGATGGCAAAGACAATTATGTATCAGTTCTTACAGTAGGCATCAAGCATTACTTTATTATATTATCGATCAAGTCATACCTTGCGGTAAATTTCAATTGCTCTCTGTACATAACCGCTTAGCACAATTTCCCTTCTTTTCTCCTTCTAAGCTGAAGCATGATATTATTTTCAGAGTTTTCTGATTATTCTTGTGGGAGGGGATGAGGTAGAGCTAGTGTTAAATTTCTGAAATGCACACCATAGTTGTTAGGATTGAAAGCGAATTGGGAGTGTGATAGGGAACTGGTGCAGGAGGGATCATGAAAGGATAGAAAATCCCTAAGGCTGGAGCTGTGTCCGTACATTTATTCCCTAAATGTTAGGGATCTCGATCTCACCCTTTTGGGGATCTTGCTTAGTATATGTAGTATAGGACTATACATACTCTTTAAAGTAGGGATATCTTTGTTTAGAGCCAGCAAGCAATGCAATGTTAAAAGTGTAGTTGCATTGTTAGCTGCTTGAAAATCATCATTTTTGTCTTTAAGGTGGGGATTGACATCCCTAACAGTGGGGATTGAGATCTCTTGTACACGGGTCGAGATCCCGAAATTTAAAAATCAAGATCCTTTGAAGATCTCTTTCCCTAACTGCGGGATCGAGATTCCGGTGCAGGCCACCTAGGTTGGGAGATCCCAAAAACTATGATGCATATACAGAAAGCATTTGTGCCGCAGCTTTCTCAGCTTTTGTAGAAGGGACTGGGGATTTGACGAGGTCACAGACATTGCACACACACAACAGTGCATCGACTTCTGGTTGTTAAGGTTAAAAAAAATTATATATTGGTTCTCTCAGTTAGGGATCAGGCATTACTTTATTATCGCAAACAAGTTCATGTCTCCTTAGCACAATTGCCCTTCTTTGTTCCATTTCAGGCACTTTCAGCTGAAGCATGATATTTTTTAAAGTTCTTGTGATTATTCTTGTGGTAGGGGATGAGGTAGAGCGAGTGTTAAATTTTTGTTGAACCTGCCCACGTTTGTATTAAGTGAGCAGTGAGGTTTTGTCAGTTTTATTTTTTTTAGTTATTGTTTACATCAAATGCTGATATGGCTTCATCCTACAAGATGTTTCATACAGTTAAGGAACATAAATCATGAATTTCAAAACGAAATATCCTTTTCTAGTCAATATCAACTAAATCGACTGCCTTCAAATTTTCTATGTTATTTTCAGATTTTCAGTTAGCTGTTTCAGCATTTTTGACCTCTTAATTATTGAGCAATACATGTTAGATTATTTAATGTCATAATGAAGACTGCATAGCTGAAGTTGTATTCTGTACACTTATGTAGTGCCGCTACCATTTTCTTTCCCCAATTTTCTTTCCCCAAAACACAGGTGAAGTTCTCGACAGAAAATCCAGGGTTGCCCCTCTTTGCTGAAGACATTGTGTCACGCTTTCCAGGGTTGAGGAGCAGTAGATATTGGAAAGAAGAACATGACTTGTCTTTATTATGTGCTGTTATGAAGTAAAAATTTATCAAAACTCTCCATTTATTGAGTTCCCATGTATTGCCTTTTTTTTATGTTGGCATAGGCTTTTTGCGCTTTTTATGTACTCTCCTATTTTTTATTCCCCATAAGCAACTCCTGTCCGTCTTCTTCAGTTTCTTTAGGATTTAGGATTTGCATCGATAGTTGCTTTCCTGTACTAATTTTTGTTTGCCAATTAAAATTCAATGTAGGCATGGCTATGGAAGATGGCTTGCTATTGTTGAAGATCCACATCTGGGCTTTCCAGGTATCATTTGCCAAGAGCAAAATTTGCCATATGTGAATGGTTCCCTCGCAGGATCCTCACAGATGCAAGATGGTGCACATTGTTCTTTTCCTGAAACCAATTTCGCTCACGAGCAAACTGGTTCTTCAAATGGAACAATCAATAGCCAGTTAAGAGAAGATGGTATAAGACATGGCTCAGGAAGTGTTGATGAAGCTGTTTCTGATGGGGGAAGTCAGGTTTTCCAAGATGGTTTGATGTCATATGAAAGTATTCAAGTGCAGAGAAGGCTTGTGGAGTTTATTAAGAAGAGGGTGAACTTCTTAGAGAAAGCTTTGAGTGTAGAATACCAGAAAGATTACTTTGTAAGTAGCACGGGTAATTCTTTTTTGGTTGTTCCAGTTACATATATGAGTTGCTTTTCTCTTTGGTAGCTTGGCTATCATAGCATTAGAACCCCAAGCTCTATGACTTAAGAATTTTCATGACAACTAATTGAGCAAGTGGATCTCTATTCCTTTCCTGAAGAAAGTAGTTACTTTATTTATTTATTTATTATGCGTTTTATTGGCTTTTTAACTGAATACCATATGGGACAGACTTGATGTTTCCTTTGGTTTGTCATCATGCTTTATTATTAATCCATTATATGGTTTGTATATTCTATTTTTCTCATTGCAGTTTCTTTGTTACTATACCTCCTTGAAAGTTTCTAGTTTTTGCTGGCAAATATATTGAATAGAATGTGTTTCATTCCATTAGGAGTGAAACAATTTCATTAGGGTTGATGCCTTGTATAGATGTGCTGTAGAATAGTCGAAGACTGAAATTCCCTTATGGATAGCAAATTTATATTACTACATACAAAGATAGAAGAAGTGCAGAGTTGCAAAATACTTTGTTCATGTTATGTATCTTTCTAAGGAGAGTTTTGACAATCCTAGTCAGGACATGAGACTTGCCCAAGTTGAGTGGGCTCAGGGAAAGCTTGACAGCGGGAAAAAAAATGAAAATAAGAAAAAATAGAGAACTTGGCTGAATCTGGCATCTGCTAATCTTTTTATGGTAAAGTTGGTGGAAGATAAAAAACGGTTGAGGGCTAAAACCTTGTGATAGACATGGAAAGGGTTTGCGACATAATTCATATTTTACTTCCACTCATATACTCTCTCATCGAAGAATGTGGAAAAGCCAGTTTTCATTTTCCAGTTCCTTCTTTAACGAAAACGATAATTTTTCCCCTGCCTCTTTACTCTAGGAGCAGCAGAATGATGCTAAAGGGTTTGAGTCTTCAAGTGCTGAGCCAGAAGTGGAGCCCATGGTGCATGATACGCCAAAAGTGCAAGATATTCCCAGTCCAAATTCTCTGGATGCCGACAATCAAATGCAATCGTTGTCTTCTTTAGATCCGATAGGTATGATTCTTTTCCTTCGATAGCTTAATCAGTAATGGCAAATACCTTGTTTTAAAACAAAAAATTTATGTTACAGAAACACTCAATTTTACTCCAACTCCATGCATTGGTTAGTGAAGACTCACTTATCAATGCTAGAAGAGAACCCAGAAGTTGTAAACAAACTGCTCATCTTTTTATTAGAATTGCAGAAGCTAATTTTTAGGCACTAACTGGGTCTTTGAGTTCTTCGCTGAAATTTTGTTTAGTGTTGACCTATATGTGATTTTTCTTATATTTTTTAGTTGACAATTCTTCTCATTCATGCTCTCCAGCTGTATTTTTTGGTTTTCTTTTTCAACTTAGCTAGAAATGATGGGAGGTTGAAGATCAGGGAATGGTTATGGAAATTTGCTGAAAATGTCCAAAGTATGTAAAATCTTTCATGTGACCATATCTGGTGTAATTTGTACATTGGGTAGGCATTTCAACTTTCAAATAGGTCTCGATTGAGAATAGTGGCTCCTTGCAACTTCATGGCGAATATTGAATGGCCCTACCACTTTTGAGAGAGTTCTCTATAGATACTGGCATTTTCCTTCCAAAAGTAGAAAGGAAAATAAAAAAATGATAAGCTAGAGGTATTTCATGTTTCCTCTTTATAGTGAATCAAGGTATCTTCATGTCATGTGCTAATCTGATTATATTTTGCAGGTAATGGGGAGTTAATCATAAACGCATATGATAATGATCCAGAACGCCTGGAAATGGTCCGCCTTTACAATGAGGTGTAGGCTCAATTACCTTACTCAAGTTTTTGGTCAATTTTCACCCAAATTAGTGTTTCCCTTAGTTGCATTTTTTGTCAAATTTCACCCAAATTAGTGTTTCAGCCTGGGGCCAAACCTGCAGGGGAAGTGTACCATAGTCCAAGTGTTTATGATATGGTACTCCAGGCTATACACCCAAAATTACTTCCCGTTCACAGATGGTTGGAGATTAACTGAAATTTTGCCAGGTGGTTTTTGGCGCAGGTATAGTTAATTTCCAACCGTCCGTCATTGAGACCTGTTAATTTATGTATCTCGGAGTACCACATACCATAGTCCATGGACTATGTCATGCTTAAAGAAAATGGGTACCACAGGCCTTAACTCATATGCTCCTCTGCTCTGAAGGCCATAATTCATTTAGATCTGGAAATTTTTTTGTTTTGTTTTTGTTGTTTTTTTTTTTGGAAAAACTTCAGATCTGGAAATATAACTATATTTTCAACAAACATAATGTCATTCTGAAATTTTGTCTAAGTGTTATTCTGGAATATTCCACTGAAATAGGGTGACTGGAAGATGACAAGATGTGTCCATGGTATTATGTTGTTCTGAAGTTTATAACTAGAAAGCATGTCAGGTCAACTTTCTGTTATTTACAGTTGACCGTTGATGTGAACTGTTACTCTGCCTTGTGCCCTCTTTGGCCGAGCATTCACCTCAAGTGTCCATTGTGATCAATGGAGGGGTGAGGTGGTTTGTATTATACTGTTTGTAAACTATATGGCTACATATATCGCTATATACAATCCCCTCGAAATTTCTTTAGGAGTTTAATCCTTAACACCTTAACTGAAGCCAAACTACATGTATTTCCAATTCGATAAGTTGTGAACACAAATGACCCTACGTTGATGACTCTATTGTGTATGGTTTCAAACTTGCAGATGTGCAAACTGGTAAATGATAATGAGCAAGACTCGGTCCAAACCTACTTTGGCAACAAATCAGCTGGCTTCAGGTTAAGGAAGAACCTTAAGGTTTTCGAAGGCATTCATGAGGAAGTTCAGAGAATCCTTGGCAGCAAACCACCTCAGGCTTCTCCTGCGACAGTTGTCTCAGAATCGAATCCACATAAGTTAGTCCAATCAGAACAAAAGCAACCGGTTAAAGTTGGAGTTCCAGGGACAAGTGAAAGGTTAGATTGTACAAGTTCTGAGATAAAGGCAAGTTCCATTAATGGTGCCTCTAACCCTGGCTCGAGTGCACTGCCCTCTGAAACCCTGCTGAATTTAGCGAATAACACTAGCATGGCCTCTGAAGTCCCGCTGAATTTAGCAGATACCACTAGCAAGGCCTCTGAAACCCCACAAAACTTGGTTGCTAGCAAGGACATTGAAAACATTGAAAACTCTGAAAATTTAGCAACCAACAGTGGCAAAGGTCCTGAAACCCTGGAAAATTTAGCGACTGACACTAGCAAGACCACAACGACCCCTGGAAATTTAATGCCCAACCTTGGCAAGGTCCCTGAAGCCGTGGAAAATTTTGCAACTAATAGAAGTGAGACCTCTGAAATCCCTCTGAACTCAGCGGGTAGGAGTTATAATGAGGGTACTTGCGAACCTCCATCGAATTTGGAACTGAAAGCTTCAACACTATACAAGCCTACTGCTTCTACAGTTCCTAGCGGGGACTCTGAAGTCCCAAGTGGAACAAGGGAAGCGAAGGATCCGGATTTAACCGTGGCTATGGAGGCTGCAGAACTGATTTGAACAAATGGTTGAGATTCACAGACAGGGCTGAGAAGCCGGCAGCTGGTGTCCATGTACTGGTATATGAGAGCTATAACACACTTTTACTAATGGAAAGGGAAAGGTTTAAAGGGTTTAATGTCATACTTATCCATGTATTCATCTACTGAGGTTTTGAATGTTCTTAGATCCCAATTGGGGCATTTATGTTCATGACGTTTATGTGATTGTTGATCCAATTATATCAAAATTTTTGTTTGAGCCTATCACCGAGTCTCAAGGTTTTGAAAACTGCAAAATATCTTTCATAATGGTATTGAGCATCGGCGTTTACAAATATTGCTTGGTAGAAATAGAAAGTTTTAGTATAGTTTTATATTGACTGCCTACTTAATACAACCCACTTTAACCCTGGTTTGGGATGGGTTAAGGGAAGATTTAAAGGTCCTTATTATTTTTAGACCCAAAATAAAATGCATTGAGATATTCAAAGATAATGTCTATTGTGCCTGTTATAACTCCCTGATGACAGGATAGTGTTTTTGGAACCATGGATTTTGCTGTTGGTAATGTGTTACCGAACATTTTGTTCTTTTAAATATTATGTTCGGTTGTTGAGGACCTAGTCGGCGATCAGTGGAGAGAGATTGATTTCAAAATCAGTTTGAGTCGCTTTGACCCTGTTCAAGCTCACTCAGCTTGTTGCTCCCACTGATGTACTCTTATTTAGCGGTCCTTTTCCTCTTCCTCTTGTTGACCAGAAAGAAGCCTTCTCTCCTTTGTGTTAAAAGGTCCAATTATGCTGCCTTGTTCATTATTAAGTGATATTCCGGTTTCGTACTGTGAATTGTGGCAAAAATAGGTTTGTTTTTTTGGGTCGAATTTTCCTGTTGGCATCAAAATCACGTGGGAAATGATGTATAGTTGGTTCGTTCTTTGGTTATTTAGTGGTTTGACATTCTACCTTGAACCAATAAATTTAATTCTGGTCTCAACCTTTACCCTTCTTTCTCACTCTCACTCTGTAGTTTCTTGTTGGGATTTCTGTAGCACTTGCATTGAATATTGGGTTCTGGACAAATTTGAATGATGTCATTATTACCAATTAATTCAAAGAATGATCAATGCCGCGCCTCTTGGTATTATCTATCGATTGTGGTTTCTATAAGGTTACAACTTTAAGCAATCCAATTGAGGCGCATGTCCAAATTTTATTATAATATGTAATTTTGGTGTAAAACGTTTTTAGGATTATCTCAAAATCTATTTTCATATCTACTTATAAAATTTTAAATTTAAAAAATAGTTAAAATCAAGAAGGTTTATAATCATATGAAATCTTGAAAATGACCAGTCTAAAAAATGTGTTGCAAGATGTACTCGATCTTTTTTTTTATTTTTGTTTTCATATTCATACATCTTGATATTGAGATGTTAATTAGAGAATTGTTCTACATTAAAACAACTTTTTCTGGCTGAATTTGAGGGGCATCTTTAAATCTACATTTTAAATTTTCAACCTTATATAAACTTTTCCTTATTTGTAAGTTTATTTATTTGCAATTACCGCTTTGGTGTCTATTTATCTCCCTCTTCTGCAGTGGGTATGACTCAAGTGACTGGATCACGAACATTAACAATGCCTTTCTTTGCACAGACCTTTTAAGTGAAGTTCAGATGGTGGATTTCTTTCAAGGGTGGAAACCTAAAGTGACAAACTTCCCATGAGATGGAACTTGGACCAACTAAAAATGCACTTAGGTTAATTTCTAAGCCAACAAAATTGATTGGTATGTATTGGGGCCAGTGTTGGAAAAATTGAAATCGGAATGGTTTGCTGGACATGGGCCCGGAAGCGGTTCAATCGGCCTAACCGGTAAATCGGCCGGTTCAACCGTTCTAACCAGGCAAGTCTTAGGTAGTAAAAAAAGTGTTAAAAAAATACAAAAAAATCTAATAAAATATGAAAAATATATTTCAAGAATGATTAAACAAAGCATAACCAAATGAAGTTGAAAATTAATGGAAAATGGGCTACGTACCATATTGGGGGTAAATATGGTCATGCCGGGATCATTAGTACAATGGATGCAACAACTTAAACTTGAGATATTTTTAGAGTTGCAATCATTTAGGAGTTGTGGAGTTACAATATAAAATTTAGAATTATGTTAGGAGTTGACTTATATTTACCAAGGAAGACTTTGGAATTTCTAAAGTTGAAGTGTTTTCAAATATGAGTAATCTCATCACGTATCGTTTTTTTGAAAGTCAGACCAAAATTAAGATGGGTACCACCGGCAATTGGAGTTCTGAAGATTGCCTTTGATGGTTATTCCCCTGAAAACCCAGAGGTAGCAAGTTTTGGTGGAGTATGCAAAGATCACAGTGGGAATATTTTTTTTTGTTATGCTGGATTGTGCGGTGTGGCTATTGCAAATCATGCAGAGTTAAGATCCTTTTTATAATGACTCTTGATTTGGAGAGAGAAGGGGTTTGGAAATGTAGTGACATTGGAAGGCGATATTTTGAATGTAATAAATTGGTGCAACTGCATTGCTAAACCTCCATGGCGTATGAGATCTTTGTGGCTTCAAGTAATGGTTGTAGTTTCTTCGTTGATTATTTCTTTTCACCATGTCTTCAGGGAGGCAAATAAGGTTGCGGATGAGTTGGCAAAAAAAGGGGGAAATCTCGACCATATAGTTTTTTCAGATTATTTATTTTGATCAGTGTATCTTTTCCTCTGTAGTATCAATAAAAGCTAAGTAATCGTGTCAAAAAAAAGAAGAAGAAGAAAATTAATGAAAAAAATGAGTTTTAAAGAATCGATTTGTGCCTGGGGGTATTTTTGATCTTTTTTAAAAAGATGAAAAAATGTAAAAATAAATATTATGGTCAAAATAATTTCCAAATTTTTCTATAATGATGGCAAACATAAAAAAGTACATTACAAACAAAAGTCTTTATTTTTTGGTTTTTATATAATTTTTAATTTTTATTTTTTTTAAAATACCTTGTCACCAAAACCGACTTAAACCAGAACCGGCCACTGGCTAGTTTCGATCAAATAAAAGCCAAAAAATAAGGAATTTTATTTGTAATTTACTTTTTTACGTTTTCATCATTATAGAAAACATAAAAATTCCCCGACTATGACTAAAACCGACCGAAACTAGAACCGGCCATTAGCTAGTTCCTATCAAACCGGGCGGTTACCTGTTAGAACAAGCGATTGACATGGGTTAAAAGTGACATGGGTTCGGTAGAAGGGAACGACAATTGTGGTGCTACGTATATATTGTCAATGCCTTCTCGGATTGATGCGTTCTTTTGAAGCCAACCAAATTCAAGTACTCGGGACTTGTGAGCAAAATGGACGGACGATGATCCATCGACAAGGAATATATATAAAGTTTGTCTTTCTTGTATATCTTGGTTCTTAGTCATTCATAGGGGAGTGCTGTGAACTAATGTCCAATGGATGCATTTTGCGTTTTTTAGAACCGATTCAATGTGGTGGTGCGCGACCAAAATGTGGCTGCAAAGTTGGTGCCAATGAGGTACAGGTACAACATCAGCTAGAGACTGGACGCGATCTACACGACATCGATTCAATGGAAAGCTCAAGAAATTGTACTTCAATTATTATGAGAATGCCAGTACATGTAAACACCTCATCGAACTTGCCATAACACAAAATTTTGTTATGAGGTTGGTGAAAATTGAGAGATAGTGTGCGTTAAGCGTGTGGCAGATGGGTGTACATGGTAAATGAAAGTTAAGCGTGTGGCAGATGGGTATACATGGTAAATGAAAGAAGGATTCGTACGATCTAGCTGGAGTATATAATATACATTTCAATACTTTTTCTTTTCTTCACAGTCTAGATCACTCACAAATAGTCTTTTTACAATATAATAACTTCAAATAAAATAAAAAACAACAATACAATAAGATCTCAAAAACTCAAAGTCATTCAAAACAACACTTTTTATTAACAAAGAAAAGACACAACCTATGCTTGGAAACGAAAGACATAATAAATAAATATGCAAGAAACAAAAGAGGGTGCTGCAAATTACTTTAATCCGGCTTCTTACACCCCACATCGAGTTACCACCTTCCGATGACGCGAGATTTAATGGTTAACTTTTAATCTCAACCGAGAAAACAAGTTCGGACAAACCATATCAATGGAACATCAACCCCTTATTCACAATTCTCAAATCCTTAGGCAAATCCCCTTAACAACTTAGTTTGAAAGAGATGATTATCTTTTCTACCACAACCTTATAGTCTAAACCCCAAAGAAAAATGAGAGATCATGAGAAATACCATGATAGAGAAGCCATGAGATGAGAAAGAGAGAGTGGGGTGTGCCCCCTTTTGATTGCATAGGAGAGAGAAGGTTTCCAAAGAGAGAGAGACTTTTTATGAGTAAGGCGTGTCCCCTACTTTGGTCAAGATAGAGAGCGAAACTCAAGAGATGGGGCATGCCCCTTCCTTTTTCTAAAGGAGAGAGAAGAGAGAGATTTTAGGTGTACGACATATGGTGTAGATAAGTTTGGGTAGTGTTCATCCCTTCTTATAGTGCTTGAATAGTTTTAGGGTTTCTTAAGGTTTTTTTTGGCTTGCCACTCATGTGAGATTGAATATGCACTATTGATCTTGGATGACTTGTTGGGTGAGAGATATGAGCTCTCCATTTCCTAGATGGGCTATCAACATCCTATGGAAGGTGCTAGACCATTATCCCCCACTTCTTAAACTAATTTCCCATCAATTAATTCAAATAAGAAATTAATATATTATAATATTATCCTTTCTTATTTTATGCATAAGCTTTATCATACATACCAAAATATCATTCAAATTTTCCTCAAGGCTTAATCTTTATGAAACAACACAAACGTACATCTCAAGTTTCAAAGCTTGATTAAAAAAAAAAAATGGTTTCTCTAGGTGGGGCGTGCCACCTATTTGGGCACATAATGGGCCCCACCCAATATGCAATGGTAGGCCCAAAAGACCTATTGGGCCTTCCATTTAATTTAAGTTATTTTTATATTTTAGAAATACATAAAATCATTATTTGAATACTTAAATCATTATAAAGTCAATATCTCTGTTTTTATAAATCCAAATTTGATAAATAAAATATCCAGAGATTTAGAAAAATTTAAATAACAATTCAAAAAAATCAAATATAATTAAAATAAACAAAATTAAATAATTTGATGGGAATATGATCTATATGGTTTAGGAATAAATATCCACTGGAGCACTCCATGTCCAACCGCAAACTACGAACCACACATGTTTTCTCAAATTGACCCAGCATTGCCCATAACCCACAGTCCATGCAGAAGATCATTAGTGGATAACTAAATTCTAGCCAATGGGCAAGGGGTCGTACTCACAGTATATGGATTTCAGGTCCCCCTGGAGACAAAACTAAGGTCATCTTGATCAGATGCAATCCATAGCTCGATGGTGCACAGGGGGTATCTCTCACACATGCACACGCTTCACCCTAAAAGGTGGTACGATTTCTCAAACATGGCTATCGATGTGCATACCGTGTGATGGTACAAATGATGAGGCATTGGCCCTGTCTCTGAAGGCTACCATCACACACAAAAGTTACACAGTCCCTCGACACACTCATATGAGCATATTCCGACCTCATCAAGGGATAGCTTATATAATCTGCATCAACTTGTTTCTCTTAGCCTGGGTAACATGAGTTTTCCTCAACCAGACTGACATAGCACGTTAAGCATGGTCTAGTACCAGCAAACATCGTTTCTTTAATATGGTCTACAAGGGACTACACTCTCAATAAGTTCATGTTCCATTATATAATTTCATTTTACACGCACTCATAGGGCCGTTAATGGCTACACTCACCCAACATATACCCTTTGGCCTTATATCTCTTCTCAACTTTCTCTCATCCCCATCTCTCTTGTATGTCTCATAAAAACATTAAGGGTAACCTCCTTTGTAAGAGGGTCCGTTATCATTACTTTTGAAGGTATATAACTATTCTTGATCTCTCCCAATTATAATATCTTTCTCAAGCATTTTTAACTTATTCTCTCTCAATATATTAATCAAGGTATTCGCCATCAATCCTTTCACAAAAGGATTTATGGAGGAAGCGCCTCTTTCTCTTCACTGCTCAGATCTCAGCCCGAATGTGTCATAGTACATCTTTCATATCGCATTGTGAATCATGGACCTGTTGACGTAATATATCATCATGTACCCTCATCGTATGGAGTAGTATCTTCATGGGCATAAAAGAGTTCTTCAATCAAGTTACTCCTTTTTGTAGCTATATAACCAGCGCTACACATTCGGTTTTCATGGGTGAACAACATTATAGTCTGCTGTTTTATTTGGTATGTTAAACACTAACAGGTGCTCCCACTGGAATATTTAGTTTATATGGATCTTCATGATATAGTACCTGTATATTTGAATGTCCAAGCAGTTAAAATAGGGATTGTAGCAGCTCCTACTCAATTATTGCACATATAACATATACATTTTTAACATTCTTGTGCTTATATCATGACGTAGTATAACAAGTCTTATGCAATAAGTAATTCAATGCCTGTTGGTTTCATAATATGCAAAACCTTTTTGATCTACAAAGGTTCAACCACATTAGTCTTCTTGATAGTAAATCCATACAAACCAAGTTATCTAATTATCACAACATGTGCTAAGGAATCCTAGCAAGATGACCTTCCGATAACATTCTCTATGGTTCGAGGTTTTATGTAATTGAAGATTCTAAGTAACTAGAAACATGGGTCAAGGCATATGGGTATTTTAAAACCAGTGCATGAATAAAAGACAATTTCCTCTCAAGTTAAAAAATACCTTAAAGACTCAATGTTTTATCTCTTTAATAAAAAAGCTATTGACTTGGTATATATATGCATTCACAAGCAATAGTTAAATAATAATATGATGGTTTAAAATGATTTTTCATAAAGACTTAGTGTGCCAAGCGAGATTATGGGGTTTTCTCAAAACCATATTCATAGACTTAGGTTTTTCACTAATCATCCAACTTAATTTTAAAGTAAATGCTTAGTTTTCAAAAATCATTTTACAGCATTCGCCTATGACGTCATGTACACAGGTACAAAAACAAGTCATAAAGACCATATTATAATTTTATCCAAAATAAGACATGACTAAAGAATGGTTATAAAAAACCTGACAAAATATTTTTTATTGGTAAATATGGAGACTTTATAAAAAATCATCATCACATATAACACATTATATTACTGGACATTATTGGGGATGGTCATTAAGACCGAGTTCCATCAAAACACTCTCTTTAGGCTTACATATTTGAATGAGCCAAACTCATATCTCGTGTTTCGTATTTAGGATCATAGTCCTTGATCAAACCACATCTACATGTATATCACTACCTTAAGTAATTTATACTCAAGCACAACTAGGCACAAAAACATAGAGTATTCATATACCGGCTCTTTCAAATTTGTTAGCACGTAACACCTAATGTCCATATACTCCATGCATATTCATAAAAAAAATAGCAAAAAAAAAAACTAATGAAGTATATGAAATATAATAAAAAGGTTATTTAATCCTCTTTCCTGATACAACCTTACCATGTAATGTGGGATAAATTTCATACCTCAAAACCATATAGTGTGGTGTATGGGTTTTTCTCGATTATTTGCTTTTACTTGTTGACAAACTTTTGTGATCTTGGAAGATAACACGACTTTGATGAATAAGCTTTTGATCACCATCTCTTGCATATTGATAAACCATCCATCTCCTCGGCTTTTGAATTCTCCCATACATATATAAAAAAATAGTCTTCTTCATCCCATCATTTCGAGAATCACAAAATTTAATTCTCTCACTGATCTTTAGAGTTTCTATGCAGGTATCAAGTCTCTTTACATATCCCCTTCATTGCGAAGAAACCAAGATGATTTTAATGCATTGTGTTTCTTCTTCTTTCTGTTATTCTCAAATCGAACACTTTTCACATAGAGTATCATATCTTGCCAACTCTATATTACCTCTCTTTAAAGTTTTACTATTATAAACCACATACATGACACAATATAAGACTTTTAAATGAGCCATTAAAAGGTCTCTATTATGAGGAATTCAAAGATGTGCCTTAACATACCATATCTTTTAATTTACTGCAGAATAGAACATGAGCATCCTATGATAAACATATAATATCTCTCATCTCATTAAGAATTTATCTCTAAATAATTTTTAGTATTGAAGTAAACTCACAAATACAAAATAGTGGTCAGTTTCATCCCTAAATCACACCATGTAGTAGGCTTACGATTTAGTGACATTCATTTTACAATACAATTTTCTCAGCAGGAAATCAGGTTGTGCACCTTTCAATGAAATAATTGTTGCTCTAAATTCACAAAAGGATTTCTTCCAAAAAAATATTTTCTGTTGAAAACTAGACTAACAGTAAAAATATAAAATTATGGTGTGAATTCCAAATAATAATTTTCAAGATAGAAATGAATAAATGACAATCATGTCACAAAATAAATCATACTGCAGAATTCTAAGATGAACACTATCTAGTAAAATTATCGTTTCTCTCTACCCTCACAGTGTTTGCCTTTAAAACCGATTTTGTTTGAAAGTGGACACACAATGATAACACATATGTTTCCACAAGCATCATATTACTCCGTTAAGTGGGCTTGATAAATATAGATATTCATATCTCAATGAAAACATACCATACAGCAGAAAATTCAAGATGAGCTCTCTTCACTCCAAAAATTTTATTCCTTTCTTCCCATTGATATTTCTATCTCAAATAAATTTTATTATAAACTAGATTCAAAATGGAAGTTTAAAAACTTGGTATGGGTCATAAAATATTCTGTTAAGAATGAAAATAAAATCATGATTTCCAATTCATAGAAACCCTTCAATAAATTTGCCATATCTTTCAAATCACAAGGAATTTATTGAATTGTTGAAAAGTAAACTTAATATGATGAGTTCATTCAAATTTCAGCAAAAAATAAAATCATATGAATGGTGGAAAAAATTACAGAACTCAATGGATAGGTCTTGGATTTTACAGGTTCAAAACTGACACTCTTTATTAATGAGTCCATAACTCTCAATTCTCTTAGGATCTCCCACCAAAATTTTGCAATAGATCATACTCTAAAAACACATAATATTACTGAAGTATGCAATAGAAAAATAACTCACACAATAAATAAATATGTAAGAAACAAAAGAGGGTGTCAGATATTACCTCAATTAGGTTTCTTACTCCTCACAACGAGTCATCACCTTCTGATAATGAAAGATCTAATGGTCTAACTTCAATCTCAACCGGAAAAGCAAGTTCGGACAAGCTACACCGATGGAACATGAACCCCTTAATCATAAATCTCAAACCCTTGAGTGAATCCCCTTGACAACCTAGTTTGAGAGAAATGCTTCTCTTTTTTACGACAACTCTATAGCCTGAATCCCAAAGAGAGATGATAGACTATGAGAGACACCATGAGAGAGAAGCCATGAGATGAGAGAGAGAGTGGGACGTGCCCCCTTTGTATGCATAGGAGAGAAAATGTTTTTGAAGAGAGAGAGACTTTCTATGAGTTTGGCGTGGCCCTTACTTTGGTCGAGAGAGAGAGAGAGAGAGAGAGAGAGAGAGAGAGAGAGAGAGTGGGCGTCGTCGTTTCTTTTAGTAGGAGAGAGAGAGAGTAGTAGTTAGTAGTAGAGTAGTAGTAGTAGTAGTAGTAAGTAGTAGGTTAGGTAC
>NW_006497930.1:2675480-2703152 GCF_000471905.2 Amborella trichopoda
GAGAGGAGAGAGAGAGATGGGGCGTGCCCTTTCCTTTTTTTATGGGAGAGAGAAGAGAGAGATTTTAGGTGTAAGAGATATGGTATAGAGAATATTGGGTAGGGTTCATCTCCTTTTATAATTCTTGAATATTTTTATGGTTTCTTAGGGTTTTCCTTGGCTTGCTATTCATGTGACATTGAATATGTACTATTGATCTTGTGTGACTTATGAAATGAGAGATATGAGCTATCCATTCTATAGATGGATAATCAACATCCTATGGAAGGTGCTAGACCATTATCCTCCACTTCTTAAAACATTTTCCTATGAATTAATTTAAATAAGAAATTAATATATATAATAATATTATTCTTTTTTATTTTATGCATAAGTCTTTTAATATATTTCAAATTATCATTCAAATTTTTTCCAAGGATTAAACTTTCTAAAACAACACAAACTCATCTCTCAAGCTTCAAAGCTTGACCAAAGAAAAAGATGGTTTATCTAGGTGGGGTGTACCACCTATTTGAGCACATAATGGGCCCACCCAATATACAATGGTGGGCCCAAAAGGGCTATTGGGCCTCCCATGTAATTTAAGTTATTTTCATATTTTAAAAATACACAAAATTAATATTTGAATATTTAAAGCATTATAAAATCAATATCCCTGTTTTCATAAATCAAAATTTGATAAATAAAATATCTAGAGATTTAGAAAAATTTAAATGATAATTCTAAGAGAATTAAATATAATTAAAATAAATAAAATTAAATACTTTAATGAGAAATGGATCCTTATTGTCTAAGAATAAATATCCACTGGGGCAGTCCATGTCCAACTGCGAACTACGAACTACACATGCTTTCTCAATCCGACTCAACGTTGCCCATGACCACTAGTCCATGCAGGGAATCAGTAGTGGGTCACCAAAGTCTAGCTAATGGACAAGGGGTCGCCATCCAAGTATATACATTTCAGGTCCCCCTAGTGATGAAACCAAGGTCATCCTGACCTGATACACACTATAGCTCGATGGTGTACATGGGGTATCTCTCATACATGTATACACTACACCTTAAAAGGTAGTACGCTTTCCCGAAAACGGCTATCAATGTGCATGCCATGTGATGATACAAATGATGAGGCTTTGACCCCGTCTTTGAAGGCCTCTATCATGCAAAAAGGTCACACATTCTTTCGGTTCACTCATCCGAAAATACTCCAACCTCATCAAAGGATAACCCATATAACCCTCATCGGTTTGTTTTTCTTAACCCAGGTAATATGGGTTTTCTCCAACCACACTGACGTAGCATGTCAAGCACAGTCTAGTATCGGCAAACATAATTTGCTTAGTATGGTTTACAAGGGACCACACTCCCACTGAATTCATGTTCCACTATATAATTTTATTTTACAAGCACTCATAAGGATCTTTAATGGCTACACTCACGCAATAGTAAATGCACTATTACAAGGTTGGTATGACATATGATTTTTAGGTTGGGGACGTTGATAAACGAGTACACTTGTACGGGTCCGATGCATAGAGTTCATTAACCTCTAGCTCAAAGCCAATGGGCAACTAAGAAAAGGTTTGAGTATCTATTTTTGACACTGAGAATGTTGGATTTGATGATTATCTAAAATCATCTACATAAAGAATTCCCATATTATGTGAGATCGAGATTGATATTGATAGGTTTCCTAAAGGAAATATAATACCAAAAAAATTAGGACTATGGATATATCTTTTGGTCCTTGAAATACATGTAACGAATAGAAAGTTTCCTCTTTGGTGTTGACTCCTAACCTATATATAGGATATGAAAGTGGAGAAAATTTGTGTGCCTTATTTGGGTCACCATATGAGAAATGTGGCTTCCTTTAAAGAAGAGACATGATTTCTTCTACATCAGTGCCAAGACCTCCCTTAGAGAGAAGAGAGCTTCCTATGGAAAGAAACACTATGGATATGCCTGTTGAAGATTGTGAGGTTGGTTTCTTGTAGAAAAGCGGTTCTATGAAGATTTTGGGTGTTACCTTTCAGGAAAGTAGGTCTAAAAGGGTTTACTTGACTGGGTTTTGTCGAGTTATTATCCCAAAATCTGTAATGTAATTTTTATTGGTATAGTAGATTTCAGTTTGCCGTGCCCGTAGATGTAGCCCTCTTGGGGTGAACCACGTCAATCTTTGTGTTCTTGTGGCATGTTCATGCTTAATTTCTTGTACTATGACTTGTGTTCTTTCCTATTTTGTTTCTAGCTGGATAAGTGCACAATCGAGGCTACTTAAATCCTAACAGAAAAAAGGTTTGAGCATGTATTTCTGGCCTTCATTTGGTGCATCTAGGATTCTTCAATGGGTGTAGGCCATTGCTTGATCTAGGAAGGACATTTTAAAGGGAAAATATGAAGGGACTATATTGTGCCCTCTAGGATGCAAATGGTGTTATATTCTTGATAGCCTTCACAGTCGTGGAGAAAGAGAACTACAAGGGCTGGTTGTCATTATTGACTATTTTAAAAGAATTGTTGGATGTTTAGCACGATCTGCCTCCACTAACCATTATATCGGTTCAGCAAGGGTAGCAAAATGCGATCCAGGAGTTGCTTCCAAATACAATTAGGGGTATTACACGTGATATAGAACTTCAAGAGGAGATGGACGGAGCAAATGTCGAGACAACTATTCTGGCGTGCTACCCGTGTGTGCACTCTTCAGAATTTAATGAGTTTTTGTTGCAAATACCTAAGGCAAATCTTATGGTTGGATCATGTAAATCCTGTGCAATACCAGGCCACTGCCCATTTCCTTGGACATTTGAACATCCAACCTTCAATATCACAGTCATTTAACAATGGATATTATGTGCTCGAGACACACCCATAACTGTGCTCATTGAATACATTAGAATAAAGCTGATGAGTAGATTCTTTAAGAAACTTTAGGCTGCAAGAACTCGAGCGGTACACTAGTACCATCTGTCCAAGTTAAAATTGACGGTTGAAAGGAGAACAAATTTTCATAATGTATTATGGGTAGTTTATGCGATACAAAATCCACGATGATAATATATGCTGTCTATCTCACAAGGAGAACATGCACCAGTAACGTATGACAAGTCAGTGGATTACTATGCGGTCATGTCATAGACACCATAAACCACAGCCATACTGATATTCAGACAATTTATTATATGCTTTCCACTTTGAACCTGTGCTGAATGATATACACAAGCTCGAGATGCCACACAACATGATAGTGTTACCTCTGAGGACCCAGTGGACATCTGATTAACCTAGGAATTACTGCATCCACTTAGAAGTCGTAGAGGTCTGCGAGTGTTCATAAAAGTGAGGCACTAGTTAACAAAATTAGGAAGATCAGTAAGTTTGAATTATGCAAAGAGCTTTCTTCTTAGAACAAAAACATCTTCAATAGAGATTCCATGATCTCTTAGCTGAACGCACTTCATAACTTTGTAGGGTATGAATGCTTATAAACAAAAAAGCACCCTAAGCACATGTTAACTTAACATCGTGTTCCCAAAACAAGAATGTGAAACTATTTTCTAACCTCAACTACCACACCTGCTCATACATAGTAGAAAGTTGTAGCTGCACGTACCTACCCAAGTAAAGCACAATAATCTCAATATTAAATTAGAAGGAGAAGTTTTCCATGATGTAGTTCAGAACTATTAGATCCAATTGCAATTCAGAACTATATGTACTGGCTTTTAAGAACATGAAAACCAGATCCAGGAAGAAGTTCGAAACTTTTCAAACTACCTAATAGAACTTGGTTTTGGGATCTAAGAAGAAGTTCAAAACAAGTAGCTTTAGCCAGCTTCCTGGATCTTGGTTTCAAGATCCAGGAAGAAGTTCAAAACTACCACCTAGAACTTGGTTTCCAGTTCCAGAAAGCAGTTCATAGCATAGAGCTCTGAACTTCTTCATGGAACTTAAAGAAAGTTCCAAGAAGCGAGTTTTGAACTTACTTCTTGGATTGTAGAGTTGCAATCTTGAACCAAAGTTTCAGGAAGAAGTTCAAACATAGAATTCCCAATTGCGTCCTGGATCTTGAAACCTTGCTCTGGGAAGTACTTCGGAACTGGGAATTCCAAACTTCTCAAACAACCTTCTCATCTCCTAGTTACTCTTACAACCAATTCAATAATTGTGAATGAAACAAAAATCAGTTCAAATGTATGGAAAAATTAATTGATATAGATACAAAAGCTCATGCTCATTGAAATCTTAATTATGTTAAATCTTAGAAATGTAATACAAACAAAACTATGCCTTTGATCTAAGCCTCGGCCTCTACAAGGGATGTAATTTTTAGCTATAGATGTTCTTTGTGGCTCTTCAACGTCACTACTCCTTTTTCTTTCATAAGTAGGCCATCTACGAAAGCAACAGGAATGCTCCTACTCTAGCTGAGCTGGCATTGGAAATCGTTGTGTGGCTTGCACCTGATCTCCTTCTTCCTCCATCTCCTCATCCACCTCCTCCTCCTCCATCTCGTCCTCCTCCTTCACTCCCTCCATCTCCTTACTACCACAAACCTCCTTTTGCTCCCTCTCTTCACCCCAACTGGCCATATTGATGGGTGTGAGTAGTGTCCAGAGCTTGAATGCCGCATTCATGCGTGGGGCCGAACAATGTCCCACATGTCCTTCATCAATCACATGCTTTAGCATGTTGGCAACTAAGGCTTACTTGATTACCGCTTGTTGGCAAATCGGGATAACACAAATCCCCACTTGATGTGGTGAGCACCCCATAACAATGAATAAAAAATCCAAATAAAATCCTAAGAACGATATTGTATGTGTAATATATTTGAGAAAATTATAGAATAAAAAACCAAGTAATATGAGAAGTCACTATAACAACACAAATAAAAAGTTGAAGACACGGATTTACGTGGTTCACCCAAAATGGGCCATATCCGCAGGTAAAAGGGCAATGATACATTCATTATCTCAAGAAAGAAATTTACAAGCTTAGGCTTTTGTAGAGATTACCTCATACATGGAAAGAAAGCTCAATAGAATTCTTTCTTTGTCTTCGTCGACTAACACTATCGCCGCAAGGAAACCCCAATCAAATCCGGCCCAATACAAGAGCCACAATAGTGCTAGGGTTTACACAAGAAACCTACAATCTCTAAACCCGCAATCTCTACCTCCCAAAGCTTCTTTACATATTTACTTTCTTTTCTCTTCTTTCATCCTTGTGTTTTTTCTCTCTCTAAAAACGTCTTTTATAGACCTCCACAAAGGTCTATTTTTTTGACAAAAATGCCATTTAACAAAAGAGAAATACCACAATGAGTGATATTTACATCATATCCCAACAATCTCTACCTTGATGCAAAATCACACCCTTACCACGCCAAATTATATCTGGTTGTTGTCTTTTTAAATAACCTAGAGAACTTAGCCAATAATGCAAGCTCTCTAGCCGAATAATCTACATGAGCATGTCTAACTCATCTTCCTTCATGCTTGTACTTCTTATGCAAACTCCACCTTCTTCAACACTCTCATTCTTGAGCTTTTAACGTCATCTTGCCTTCACACATGCTCTAGGTGAATCTACACACTTACAAGCACAATCGGTACTGGATCTCATATCATTGAGATCCCTTGTATAAGTCTCTCCATGAGGTCTTCTCTATGTTTATAACCTTGGCAATGCTTGCCCATACTTCTCAAACTTTGAAGTATTTCACTCAATTCCAACAATTTCTTCCTAGGCTAAATATAAGCCAATCAAGAAAACTACAAACAAGTGAAATAACAAAATCTTATACAAATCATGACAATAATCAAAATCAATATTAGAGTGGCATGAAATACTCTAATCATATCGGCCCTTCCTTCGCCAAATTTTGAACATTGGCCCACAGGAAATTCATGTGGTGTTTCCGGCTTCACATCCCTATGTGAAAGTCCCTATCTTTGATTTCTCCACCTTGCCGAATATCTTTATCGATACCTTGCTTTATGTTATCAAGATCGTGAATTGCCATATCATGCACCTCCTTTTGAGCTTCATCCTTTTCAACAACCAAATTTATCCTTTCACTTACAATTGTGCTCCCTAATAACTTATGCAAGTTTTCTTTTTGGACTCCCTTGATCATAATAAGAGCTCCCTTTGAAACTTTGAGCACTTCACCTTGTTCGGTAAATTTGTAGCATTTTATATCTAGAGAAGATAGTGAACCTCACTTTTTCAAGTGTCCAAACCATCCCATCATACATCCTTATGTGGATCGTGCCCATTCCAATCATCATACTTATTGAATTATTTCTCGTTGATGCTAAACCGCTATCACATATGTATCAAACCATAATTTATGTGAGCATATATAATGTGTGACTCCAATATCAAGTATCCAACATTGATAGTACATGGGATCACATCCCACCATCAACACCCCATCTTCAATATAGTCGGATGTTGATTTTTCAACTTAGTGAACCTCATTCTTGGCCTCACCTTTCTATTTCATTCCCAAAACCGAAGCACTTAGAGGAATTTTGCCAACATTTTTTCTTTCTATGACCAAGCTTGCCACAAAACCAACAGCCTTTGTCATAAGACCCCCTCGAATTTGATCGGCTACTTGAGGAATCTTTTGATGAACTAACTTGTTCATCCAACCGGCCTCTTGCCATAAGGACATCCATCCTCGACCCCATTGAATCATCCATCGATGTATTCTTTTGAATTTCATTGATAAGAATTGTATTGCAAACCGAGCCCAAATCAAGAGAATCTTCTTTACTACAATTCAACGTAGTAACACAGTTTTCATAAGATTCTGGCAACGTGAAAAGTAAGGTGACCATCCTATCTTCATCCTCCACTTTCACACCAATACTTTCAAGTTGAGAAATGATAATATTGAATTCGTTCAACTGTTCTGATACTTTTACACCTCCTTTCATTCTCAAATAATTCAACTTTACTTTTAAGAAAATTTAATTTGTGGTAGATTTTGTTTAATATAAACTTTCCAATATCTCACACAAATCTTTTGTTGTCTTTTCCCCAATAATATTGAACACTTCATTCGTCAAACACAAGCGAATAGTTGCCCATGCCTTCAAATCAAGTTCCTCACGATCATCCTCGATCATATTTACTGATTTTTTATCTTTCTCAAGTTATGCCTTGTGTTGCCCTTGATGTACTAATGCATCTTGCATTTTTAACTTCCAAATTTTAAAATTATCTTTCTCATTAAACTTTCCATCTCAAACTTGTGAGAAGCCATTTCTCCAAATTACCACACATGTCCCTTGAGCTCTGATACCATTTGTTGGCAGCCGAGGGGGACTCGATTATCCGTTGTTGGCAAATCAGGATAATACAAATCACTACTTGATGTGGTGAGCACCCCACAACAATGAATCCAACAACCCAAACAAGAACACTATTGTATGTGCAATATATTTTACAATAAAAAAATAACTAATATGGAAAATCACCATAACCACAACCCAAACAAAAAGTTGAAGACAAACGGATTAATGTGGTTCACCCAAAATGGGCTACGTCCACATGCAAGAGGGCGATGATACATTCACTATCACAAGGAAGAAATTTACAAGCTTAGGGTTTTGTAGAGATTATCTTATGCATGGAAAGAAAGCTCAATAAGAATTTCCTACCATAATCCCATCATCAATCGAATCCTTATTTTGTCTTTGTCGACTAACACAGTCACTGCAAGGAAACCCCAATCAAATCTGGCCTAATACAAGAGCCACAATAGTGCCAGGTTTTACACAAGAAACACCTAATCTCTACCTCTCAAAGCTTCTCTAGACCTCTCTTTTCTTTTCTCTTCTTTCTTCCTTATGTTTTCGCTCTCTAAAAATGTTTTTTATAGACTTCCAAGAAAGACCCATTTTCTATGCCGTTTTTTAACAAAAGAGAAATACCATAGGGGGTGATATTTGCATCACATCCCAATATAGCATTTGTGCGATTTGGCTAACAACACGCACAAACAATATATAGAGTAATATGTATATTATCATAGATTAAAAAGAATAACAAATCATAATTTACAAATATTTAAAGACCACATTCAAATCACAAATTACAAAACTAACTTACTATTTATTAATGTTGTATCCTCTCTGGCAATATCTTGACGATTCCTTGAAATTGCGTAAGAGAGTGCACTAATGTATAAACATGACAAATGAACCATGAATAATTCTCAAATTTGAACTTGTAATTAGCGGCTATTATACAAAGAGCCCATGGAGTGTATGAGCTCGTACTCACTAGAGGCCATGCCATTTTTGTTGTCTATCTCTCCTATTATGTAAGTATACAATTGATTCTCCCACTCTGTACCTCTTGCAGCAACCAATCCATCAAAGACTAAGGCAATTTCCCATGCTTTTCCCTCCTCACCTACCTCCTTGGAGGATTAGGAAGCCCTTGCTTAATTTCACATTGCTGGAGGAGCATGTAATATTTTGTGAGCTATTAGGAACATGAGACATATCGCAATCATGAGCGTCTAGAATGCAGCCACGGTGATGGGTTCCTTAGGAAATGTAAGATCCTGCTCGTATGAGTTTCAATATACCTGTAAATGAAAAGCCTAAGAGTAAATTAACCGAGCAAATACTTTGTGAGTAAAAAAAAAACATAAATTTAGTTAACAATCAAGCTAGCTTGATAGGGTTTGAGTAGATCAAGCTCTTGCCACCCAACAGAGGTTGGAAGTTATGGGGGCTCTTGTACTTCTTGGGTCTCTTCCATGACTTAGTGCTTGGCTTACCCAATTCGGAAAGGGGCTGGGTCGTGGTGTTAGCACCCCACACTCTAGTCACCACATTGTGATTTTCATTCTCACAATGTCTCTCCCATTGAATTCCCTCCCCCCCTTCTGAAAAAAAAAAAAAAAAGCATTGCACCAACACATACACAATATGGTCAGAGAATAGCACAAATATGTTAAAACATACACATTATGGTAAGAGTAGAGCTCAAATATGTTTAATATAATAATTATGAACAAACAATTAAAAAATACTAAATAAATGAGATGCCTGAAGAAGTGTGGCTGAGCCATTAAAATGTATTGTATCAAGGAAAAGCAACCTTGGATAGAGATTGTATATAAAAGAAAGACTGCAGCATCCTAAATATAATATCGCGCCTCCTCTAAATCCTTGAAAAATTTAATTAGCTTGTTGGTATGGATCTATGGGATGGATTGGCGAAGATGCTCGCTGCCAATTAGGTGCAGGAGGTATATACGTGTGTATTGCGGTAGATCGTGCAAGATGTAATTTGAGAAAGCTCACTGAACGTGTTCCTAAGTCAGGTGTGCTTGAGCCTGTTTAGCTCGACATTGAAACCTAGTATATTTCTATAATAGAGCACCGACAAAGCATACATGGCAAACCCCTGCACACTAGGGATGAGTATCCACTCCTCATTTTATCAAAAAAGAAGAAGAAAAGACAAGGTAAATGATTGTTTTTTTTAAGAGTCATTGAGGAGATGGCCCTACCCTTGGTAGGAATTGAGCCTAAAACGTAGCTTTGCAATTTGTCATTGGGGAGAGGGCCCTATCATTTGGCACTCCGAGGTGAGTTGCCTGAACATCTCATCAAGAGTAATGTCAGGGTCTTTGCTCATAATCCTCCAGTGCCATGTGATAGAATCACCGCCCCAGCTGTATCCGATAGTGGCCTTTAAATGAATCAGCTTATCACGTAAGGAGGGTACAAAGAGTAGAAATGCCTTGACATGGTCCTCTAGGTCACATTTTCCTGTAACCCTATTTTTGAAGTTAGGGATGACGAAGCTCGGTGGTAGATCTTTGATGCTACGAAGATTCTCTTGCACGTAGGCCTTTGGAGGTAGAAAGTCATTGATCCCCATTCTGGCAAGGGTCTCTTGCTTAGCTTTCACTCACCACCTTCAAATTAGTGTATTGAGTTGTAGGTGTAACGATTACCCCACCAGTTGGCTGGTTACTCAACATAGACTAATGAGTTAATAAGGGAGGTGTATGTTGAGCCATTTGAGCTTGAAAATTGGTAGACCTGTCCTGCAAGGGAAGTCTGATAGAGTTGAGCCAGAGCGAGCTGAGTTGGAGGTGCCCCTACAAGTGGAGGGGTATTACTAAGTTCCTTGTCCGATGGAACGATAAGGTTAGACCGCTTAATTGGTTGACTTACCTATCTTGAGAATTGATCTAGAACTTGGGCTCGAGGCTAAATGTCATGGCCTCAATCGGACAATCTCTGAAGAAAGACATGGGCATGATGACTACCCTGAAATTATTCCAGGTCAGCGTCTATGTTATACATCATTTCTGATGTACTTGTATCCCTGAGATGCACAAGGAGAAGCTAGTGGAAAATTGGCCCTGTCGGTACCAAAAACGCCTC
This sequence comes from Amborella trichopoda, assembly GCF_000471905.2. The sequence continues at coordinate 2,685,920 of NW_006497930.1, forward strand.
CAGACCATGGGAGCATTGTAAGAATAAGCCTAAGAACTGTCAGATCGGCCTAAAAAATGCATGATAGGGTAGTATTGGATGCCTTAAAAATACCTGTAAAGTTTCGTCGCGTTCCAACAAGTTTTGAGCTAATCCAGACAAAACTCTCTTTCCAAATCTAGTTCCTATCATGTTAAAAAGGGACCATATAACTACAACCCTATTCTCAGAGTATCAGATGAACACCAGACTACCTCCATTAGATCTGTAACATCGAAACATCCCCAATTACCAAATTTCGGCTCAATCAGACCCTTCGAGGCTATTCTGGGCCTAACTTAAAAAAAAAGGGTGGGTTTTACATTATTGCAGTGCAGCCTCCGTGAATCAGTTTCCATTTATGGAAACTATGTTTTCTCATTTCATGATGAATTTCAAATGCTCATAACTTACTTATTTTGAATCTAATTACTCTTCAAATTCGGACACGAGCTAGATCTTGTTGATACGCTCGTTTTAACATATGACACGTCCTATGATATGCCCCAAAATGAGAAAATGTTTAGAGAGAAGATGGGCTCAAAACACTTGAATTTTCAGATTTAAAAGGTGAAACATCTCTATATTCAAAAGGTGATATCTTGAGATCTCGATGTCGGATCGTCACAAGTACGGGTCTGTTGCGACCTTGCTTCGAAGGGCTTCAATTTGATATAATGTTGTGTGTGATCGGAGGTCGAATGGTACTGAATTTTGAGGTTAAAAAAAAAAACATTTTTTGGTCACCGGAATCCCAATCAACGATCACGGGATACTCCACCTTCAACTGTGGACTACAGACCATACTTGCTTTATCGAACCGCACCATTGTTTTTCATGACCCACAGTCCAAGCAGGGGCTCATTAGCGAGTCACCAAAGTCTGGTCGATGAGCCAAGGAGTCGCAATCCCAGTATGTGAATTACAGGTCCTCTCCTAGAGACAAGTCAAGGTTACCACGACCTGATGCTACCATAGCTCTATAGCCCATAGGGGTATATCTCGCACATGCATATGCTTCACCCAAAGATGGATATCTAGCTTTTCCGAACGATCTATCGATATGTATGTCGTGTGATGGAATAAGGATGAGGTTTTGGACCCCGTCTCTATAGGCCTACCATCACACACAAGGGTCGCACAAAAAATTCGAAAAATTCATTCATTGAGTTTACACAAAAATCGATTATATATTTTTTTTTTTTTGACAAGATTCAAAATTATATTAAAATAAAAAAAATCGATTATCTTAATTTATCAAAAATGTTTGAGCAGATTACTAAAAGCTTCAGGTGGTTAACATGGTATTTAATTGTAATTAGTAACTAGTATATCTTTTCAAAAGATGAAACTCATGTACAAAATAATATAGAAATCAGTACATACCTTCGGAAATGGTTCGCCTCTCTATTTTTCGTTCTTATCTGGCTACAAAAACAAAGTATTGATCAGTGGCACAAACCAGAAATGGAGTTTCTTGGTTTACTTAAGGAGAGATGAAATGATGGTTGTGTTTCTAGGATATTAAACAGAGAGAGAGGACGAGTTTTTATTTCTTTATTTAAAGAAAATCTGATTTTGATTTGTTTTTGTGTGCTTTAAATAGGCTTCAAACAAACTTGACTAAAAATAGGAGTTATCATGCCACTAGTGTCGCCAGAGAAAATCTCAGCCCTTCAATATTTATTTCAAATAAGCAAGTAATATTTGGTTTACAAGAAAAAGGGAACCACAAATAGATATCTTAAAAAAGTGTATGACGTGATAAGGATATGCGATTGGTTTAAAAGAAGACAAAATATATTGGAAAAATTACTCATATATCCGTCATTTAAGAGCTATTACAATTTTACTTAAAAGTTTCTCTTATTATATTTAAAATTTTGGATATTACATGTATTTAAAATTTTGGATATTACATGTATATCCGTTGTTAGGAGCCCCGAATTTTTTGTATCATAATGATCCGAAATAAAAAAAGAATACGGAGCTTTAAGATCCGAAATTTACCAAGTTTCGAATCTTAAGGATCCCAAAAAAAAAAAAAGAAAAAAGAAAAAATCAAGACTATCAATGTCCAAAATTTCCTAATTTCAGTTCGTTAGTATCCAAAACACAATAACATTTCGGACACCTAAATTTTAAATTTTTTATTATATAATTTTCGAATTTTTAAAATTTAAAAATTATAAAATTTCTAATTTTGAAAATTCCAAAAATTCAATCATACTTAGTTCACGCAAAAATAAATTTTGGATTTTGAAAATCCAAAAAAGAGCAATTTGGTCATTCTTTAAATTATTGACAAAATGTTTTAATAATAGATATAAAATTGGTAGAGCAGTAATAAATACAATTTTACCTAAAGATTTCACTTATTACATTTGAAATTTTGGATATTACATGTACACCTGTTTTTAGGAGCCCCTAATTTTTTTTTTTCTAATATTACCTTATTTTTGGATATTGAGGATCAGAAATAAAAAAAAAAGAATTCAGAAGTTTAAGGTCCAAAATTTTCCTATTTTAAGATCTTTAGGATTCCAAAAAAAATAAAATATTCCAGACTACCAAACTTCGAAATTTCCCTATTTTAAGATTTTTTTTTTAAATAATAATCACCCCTTATAATTTTGGCAACAAGATCACGTACAAGTGGTCTTATTACAAACAATAGAAATTCCAAAAATAAATAACACATCAATAAAATAAATCTCAACTACTTGATGCCATTCATACAACCTAATACTGTGCTTAATATAAAATAAAAGAACAAACAATTAAAAAAAAACATGCCGAAGATTACTTCAACCGGGCTTTTTACACCCTACACCGAGTCACCACATCCAATGGCGTGCGATCAACAGTCTAGCTTCAATCTCTAACCGGGAAAGCTAATTTCGGTCAAACTAGGTAACCACCTTTAAATCTCTACAAAATCCAAACTCCAAAATAATTAGGCTCAAATCCTAATTTTTCCAACCCTTAGATTAGATTATGAGAGAGAGAGGGTCTCTATGTTGGGGCGTGCCGTCTAGGGTCTTTTTAGGAGAGAGATTAGAGAGAGAAAATCGGAGAGTAGAGAGAGGGGCGTGGCCCCTAAGGAAGAGAGAGAGAGAGTTTACCGGAGAGAGAGAGGTGTGTAGAGATGGGGGAGAGCACCCCTATTTAGAGTGAAATTTAGGTCTAGGGTTTCTTTAGGGTTTCCCATAATTTGCCTCTTTCTTGAGATTGAACATGGACCGTTTATCAAGGTAACTTGTGGGGTAAGGGATCTGAGCCATCCATTCTATAGATGAGCCATCAACATTATGGAAGGTGCATGAACCATGACCCCCCTTTCTTTAAACCATTTTCCCATCAATATATTTAAATAAATTAAATCCATTAAAGATATAGTACATACCATAAATTGCATATTCCATCGCAAATTTTCCATAAGAATATTTCAATAATATCAAATTAAGATATTCCTTCAATAATCAAGATAAGATATGGTCAATATTTTCTAATCAATATTTGACCATATGATACAAGATACAGTTACCATATTTAACAAACTTGAAGACAAAGCAACAAAAAAAGGTATCCAAGGGTGGGGAGTGCCACCCATGTATAGTATGTGGGGCCTCACTTAATTCCCATATGGTGGGCCCATGTGTACTATGGGCCCCACTTAATACCCACATGGTGAGCCCATGTGCACTATGGGCCCCCATGTATTTTTTAATAAATATTTTAAAATTAAACAAAATGAATTTTAAAACATTATAACTTTGTAAATTAAGAACTTCATTTTTATAAGTCCAAAAATAAGAAATGAAGTATCAAATGACGGATAAAAATTCAAATAACAAATCTAAAATAATTTAATAATAAAATGAATACAATTAAACTAATATGATGGGAAGTGGATCCATATGGTTCAGGAATTCAATCAACGATCACGAGATACTCCACCTTCAACTGTGGACTACAGACCACGCTTGCTTTATCGAACCGACCCAGTGTTTTCCATGACCCACAGTCCAAGCAGGAGCTCATTAGCGGATCACCAAAGTCTAGTCGATGAGCCAAGGAGTCGCAATCCGAGTCTATGGATTACAGGTCCTTCCTTAGAGACAAGTCAAGGTCACCAGGACCTGATGCGATCACAGCTCTATGGTGCATAGGGGTATCTCTCGCATATGCATATGCTTCACTTAAAGGTGAATATCTAGCTTTTCCGAATGATCTATTTATATGCATGCCGTGTGATGGAACAAGGATGAGGTTTTGGCCCCCGTCTCTGTAGGTCTACCATCACACACAGGGGTCATACAATCCCTCGGCTCACTCATCTAGGCATAAGCTTCAACCTCATGAAGGGCTAACCCAAAAACCCTTATCGATTTATTTTTTATGCCCAGGTACCTTGGGTTTTCCAACCAACTGGCCTAGATCGTCAAGCACAGTCCGGTATCCGCAAATATCATTTGCTTAGTATGGTCTTCGAGGGACCACACTCCCACTGATTTTACGTTCCAGTATAATAAATGTTTTCATTACACATTCATAAGGCCTTTAAAGGCCACATAAACCCAACATCTCCCACTTGGCCTTTGAAGGCCTTACACTATCTCTTCTTCACTTTCTCTCATCCCCATCTCTCTCACATGTCTTACAAAAACATTAGAGACAACTCCCTTAGTAAGAGGGTCTGCAATCATCGAATCTGTAGATATGTAGCTGATCTCGATCTCTTTCAATATCACCTCATTTCTCAGGTGATATAAGTATGGCTTGATATGCTTGGAATTCTTGTGAAACCGAGGCTCTTTAGAGACACAAATATCTGCCGTGTTGTTGCAAAAAATTCGCATCGCCTCACAATGTACAGGATGAAAATTAAGTTGATTGAGAAACTTCTTAATCCACACAACCTTCTTGGCTGCTAGACAGCATGCCACATACTCGGTTTTCATGGAGGACAAAACCACAATATCTTGATTTTTTGACTTTCAAGAAACCGCACTCCCTCCAAGCATAAACACATACCCAGATGTAGACTTCACATCATATGGATCCGCAAGATAGCTTGTATCTGAATATCCCTCTATGGCTATTTCAATTCCCCTCTATATGTGAGTGCATAGATCATGGTCCCCTTTAAATATCTGAGAATTCTTTTTACTGCTTTCCAATGCTCCTCTCCTGAATTGCTTTGAAAACGGTTCACTAGACTCATGACGAAGGACAAGTCAGGCCTTGTTCCCCGTCATAGCGTACATAAGCGACCCAACTGTGCTCCTGTATGGCACTCTCTCCATGACTCTTATATTCATGTCTTCGGTATGACAAATTTTAGTACTAAGCTTCATCTTTTTGTCAATTGGGGTTGACATGAGCTTACACATACTCATATCAAACTTTTCCAGTATTCTCTTATAGTAGGCTGCCTGGGAAAGTTGGATAGTTTTCTCTCTTCTGTTTCTTATTATCTTGATGCCCAACATATATGAAGCTTCTCCAAGATCCTTCATATCGAAGTGTTGTGCAAGGACATTTTTCGTCTCTACTACTAGGGCAATTGAGCTACTAACAATTAGCATATTATCCACATATAATGATATAAAGACCGCATCGCTCCCACTGACCTATTGATATATGCAATAATCTTCATTATTTGTAGAGAATCTTGCAAGAGCAAGGGTCGCTTGGAATTTTATGTATCACTGTCGTGATGCATGTTTCAGGCCATAAAGGGATTTATTAAGTTTGCATACAAGGTTCTATTTCCCTTTCTCTTCAAATCCCTTAGGTTGGGTCATGTAAGTTCTTCTTCTAAATCTCCATTTACGACGGCTGTTTTGACATCCATTTGATGAACCTCAAAGTCAAAATGGGCTGTTATAGCTATAAGGATTCAGATGGATGGAAATTTGGCAACAGGGAAAAAAGTTTCATCATAATCTATCCCTTCTGTCTGGGTAAAACCCTTTGCAACCAACCTAGCTTTGTATTTTTCTATTTTCCCTTCAGAGTTCAACTTTTTCTTGAAAATCAAATTACAACCAATGGCCTTACGTTTTTCAGGTAAGGGTACTAATTCCCATATATGGTTTTGTTTAAGGGAAGCATATTCATCGTTCATGGCTTCTACTCAGTATTCCCTTTCAAGACAGGTCAAGGCTTCATAGTGAGTATTAAGTTCTGAATCTGGATCTTCCCCAACCTTATCAAAATGTTCTCTAAGGTAGGCAAAATATTCTAGGTAAAGAGGTGATCTACTTACTCGGTTACTTCGTCTTGGTTCAAGCAAATGTTCATTTTCCTTAGTGAGGTTAGAAACAGGTTGGGTTGGTTTAGAAGTTTCAAATTCAGGGTCTTGAACTACATCCTTGTTTTTGGCCTCCTCATAAAAGTTGGCTTGTTTCTACTCACCCTTACTTCAAGGAATTCTTCCTCAAAGAAGTGTTCTTCGCGGCTTTCAATGACCGTACCAGTTTCAAGGTTGCAGAATCGATACTCCTTACCATGATCTCGGTAACCAATGAAAGTGGATTTGATAGTTTTAGGTTGCAATTTGATTCTATTTTGATGTAGGATAAGGACATGGGCTGAGCAACCCTAAACTTTCAAGTGTTCAAGAGAGGGAGTACGACCTATGAAAATTTCGTGAAGAGTAAGTGGGGCAGCTTTTGTGGGAGTTCGATTAAGGATGTAACATGTTGTTAATACGATTTCTCCTCAAAAATCCAATGAGATATTTGAATGCCCCATCATACTCCTTACCATTTCCACTAAGGTCTTATTCTTTCTCTCAGCTACACTATTTTGTTCAAAAGTATAAGGCATGATGTACTGATGGATGATCCCATTTTCAACACACAATTCTTTGAAAAGGTCAGATGAATATTTTCTCCCTTTTTTGGTTCTAAGGACTTTAATTTTCAGGTTGGTTTGATTCTCTACTTGGGCCTTATATTCTTTGAATTTTTCTAGGGCTTCTGATTTTGCATGAATAAGGTACACATGGCCATATTGCTAGTGATCATCTGTAAAAGAGATAAAATATCTTTTTCCACTTTTGATGGTCATATTCATAGGTCCATATATGTCACTATGAATGATTTTAAATACGTTAGTAGCTCTTTTTGCCCTGGTGGTATTTTTTCTTATTAGTTTTCTTTGCAAACAAGACTCGCACCCTTTCGATAAATCTCCCTTATAATTATGAAGAATCCCGTCCCTTTTTAATCTTTCCATTTGTTTGATATTAATGTGTCCTAACCTCATATACCATAGGGTAGCATCTAATTTATTAGGGGACGAGATATAAACAACGTTCTCTTTTATTTCAATAGTAAATAGCCCGTCTACAAGTCGTCCAGTCATGCTCATATCTTTCCCCTTCTTGACCACCACTTTCTCCTCAATGAAAGTGGTTATGAATCCAGCCATAGACATCTTAGTAACCAAAACCAAGCACTTCCTCATATCAGGAGCATAAAATGCTTATTTTAGGATCAAAGTGCTCCCACTCTTTAGTTTTCGCTCAAAATCTCCAACTCCACGTACATCAGTCTTCTGATTCCCTCCTATATAAATATGTTGTTGTCTTGGCCCTATGGAGTGAAAGAACGGTAACTTTCTTTGGTGTTTGTGACATGGGCCGTAGCCCCCAAGTCAAGACACTAAGAAGCTTCCTTGGGGTCAGCTAGCATGGACTCGAAAACCACACATGCCAATTCCTTGTTAGTTCCACCAGATTTGTTGAACCGACAACTATTGGCTATGTAACCCACCTTCTTGCAAAGAAAACAAGTTCGAGCCTCTTTCTTTGCTCCCTTATTTCTAAAATCTCTTCTTTTGAAATATCTTTCTTCTGAAAAGTATTTCTTCCCTTGCTTTTCTAAAATTTAAAAGATGGTTGAGATTTTACCATATGCACAACATCCCTTGGAGTTTGCCTTGAACTCCTCATTTCTTCTTCGGATTTGATGGTCGTGATGAGTTCCTTCAATTTTGATGCCTTTCTTCTAGCAGAGATGGAAGATATGAAAGTCTCCCATGAATTAGGAAGATAATTCATTAAATGAATCACTTGCATAGATTCATTGGGCTTCATGCCTGTATCTGCCAAATCTCTGACTAATGCACGAAACACGTGCACATGATCTTCAAACTTGGTACCTTCTACCATTTTTAAATCATTGTACCTTCTCATAGCCATAGTTTGCTTCATGAGAGAGAGTTCAACATACTCTCTTTCAAGTTTATCAAAAATATCACTTGTAGTATAGATTGACTCGTACTCAGAAGCATACGAGTCAGTCATGGCACATAAAAGAATGTGCTTGCATCTCAAGTTCCTCCTCTTCTAGTTGGCGTACTCATCTTTCATTATTTGAGATGAGTCGTCAGTTGGACGATGAGGTCAATCCTCAATGAGTACCTCATGCAAGTTTTCTTCATAGAGCACAAATTTGATTTTTCTTTTCCATGAAGCAAAGTGGGTCCCATCAAACCTTTCGGTTTTCAGGATCAAAGAGATGAAGGTCCGAGCAACCATTATATTTCTATTCTCAAGCAAAAATAAGAAAAGAATCCTAATGGCAATCAAGTAAAACTAGCTTTGATATCAATGAAAGAAAGATCTATGTAATATTTTACCAGAGAAATACAATTTTTTTTTTTTAATAATAATCACCCCTTATAATTTTGGCAACACTATCATTCACAGGTGGTCTTATTACAAACAATAGAAATTCCCAAAAAGAACACATCAATAAAATAAATCTCAACTACTTGATGCCATTCATACAACCTAATACTGTGCTTGAGAATATAAAATAAAAGAACATACAATTAAAAGAAAAGATGCCTGAGATTACCTCAACCGCGCTTTTTACACCCCACACTGAGTCACCACATCGAATGGCGCGGGATCAGCAGTCTAGCTTCGATCTCGAACTGAGAAAGCTTATTTCGCCCAAACTAGATAACCACCCTTAAATCTCTACAAAACCCTAACTCCAAAATAATTAGGCCTAAACTCTAATTTTCCCAATCTTTAGATTAGATCATGAGAGAGAGAGAGAGTCTCTATATTGAGGCGTGCCCCTTAAGGTCTTTTTAGGAGAGAGAGTAGAGAGAGAAAATCAGAGAGTAGAGAGAGGGGCGTGGCCCCTAGGGAAGAGAGAGAGAGTTTATGGGAGATAGAGAGGTGCGTAGAGATAGAGGGAGAACACCCCTATTTATAGTAAAATTTAAGTCTAGGGTTTCTTTAGGGTTTCACATAGTTTGCGTCTTTCTTGAGATTGAATATAGACCGCTGATCAAGGTGACTTGTGAGGTGAGAGATCTGAGCCATCCATTCCATAGATGGGCCATCAACATTATGGAAGGTGCATGAACCATTATCCCCCTTTTCTTAAATCATTTTCCCATCAATATATTTAAATAAATTAAATCCATTAAAGATATAGTGCATACCATAAATTGCATATTCCATCTCATATTTTCCATAAGAATATTTCAATAATATCAAGTCAAGATATTCCTTCAATAATCAAGATAAGATATGGTCAATATTTCTTAATCAATATTTGACCATATGCTACAAGATATAGTTACTATATTTAACAAACTTGAAGACAAAACAACAATAGAAGGTATCTAAGGGTTGGGTGTGCCACCCATATATGGTATGCAGGGCCCCACCTAATACCCACATGGTGGGCCAATGTGCACTATGGGCCCCGATGTATTTTTTAATAAATATTTTAAAATTAAAAAAAATGAATTTTAAAACGTAATAACTTTGTAAATTAATAACTGCATTTTTATAAATCCAAAAATAATAAATAAAATATCAAATGACTTATAAAAATTCAAATAATAAATCTAAAACAATTTAATAATAAATTGAACACAATTAAATTAATATGATGGGAAGTAGATCCATATGGTTATCGTGACGGAGTCCTCTTCAATTTGTGATAGAAAATAAGACTCGAAACGTCACGGATCGCGTTACAGTTGTGGTCGAAGATGCAAAAGTTTATGAATTTGGCCGGATATAGGATTGATCAAAACTCTGATTCAAGTTGATGAATGGGTATCAAAACGTGCGTAATAATGCAACCAACGATTCTACGACGTTTGATTACCCAAATTACCGCCAGAAGTATTTCTGAAAAGTTCCTAAGGCCTAACAATGACAAAAGGCCCCTCAAGGAGGGTTGATTTTGCTATTTCATGAAAAGTGCCACGAGACAATTTGGTCATTATTCACAAAAATGCTATTTTTATTTTATTCCATTAAGTGTGTATTTTATAGCAATTTTAGTGGTTTTTGAGCATGCACCCATGTTTAGGGGATGCTCTGTATAAACAAGTTAAGTCATTTGTATTAGAGGCTTTTTGAGAATGTTTGGAATGTATTAGAAAAACTTGAGAATTCAAAGAGACTTTGAGCTTCTTCTCTTGCTTCTAACTCATTTCCTAACTCAATAAGGGAGGAGAGAGAAACAGTTGTTGCTTCTAACTCATTTCCTAACTCAATAAGGGAGGAGAGAGAAACAATGGTTAGAGAGAGAAATTACCCTTGGTACTCCTCACTCCCTAGAACTCCAAACTTCTCATTTCTTAGAACTCTTAGCTCCCTACTTCTTAGAACTCCAAACTCCCATACTCCTTAGAATCCTAGACTTCCTACACCTTATCTCATACCATACACCCTATACTCCCTACTCTCTACTCCGCACCATACACCCTAGACTCCCTACTCCCATAAACCCTAGCCTACCATACACCCTAGCCTACCTGACACCCTACACTGCCCTAACCCACCTAGGTCTATTCACTTAGACCCTAGACCCTAGCCTTAGCCTCTAAAGGTCAAGACCTCTCTCTAAGGTGCATTCAAAGGGACCCAAAGGTGCACCTATAACCGAGCCTACTTAGGCCCACTCTCTCCTCTATCTCTCACTCTCTTCTCTTTTCCGCCTCTCTTGTCCCACTCAGACCCACAGTGGGTCCGAGCTCCGTCTCTCTCTCTCTCTCCTTCCTTCACAAACTCATGCATAGGGAGGTCCCATATCTCTCTTTTTCTCTCTCTCTCTCTCTTTCTTTCTCTCTGCTCTCCTCCTACCTTTTTATCTCTTCCTACTCGGACCCACAGCAGGTTCGAGCGCTCTCTCTCTCTTCTTCCTTCACGGACCCACCCATAAGGCATGTTTGTCTCTCTCTTTCTCTTTCTCTTTCTCTCTCTCTATTTGTCACGGGCCTGCACTGGGCTCGTATCCCTCTCTCTCTCTCTCCATGTATGCTCTCTCTCTCTTTTCCCCTCTCTCTATCACAGACTCGCACTTAGGGCAGGCCCGTATCCCTCATTCTCTTTCTCTCTTACTCCCTCTCTCTCTCTCTTTCTCTCTCTCGTATACAGACCTATAGTGGGTCCGTGACGCTCTCTCTCACCATCTTTCTTATCCTACTTTCTTCCCACCTCTCTCCTTTCCACTCACTCGAACCCGTAGCAGGTTCGAGCTTCCCATCTCTCTTCACTTTCTCTCATCTATTCTATCTCCCTTACTCTGCTCTCTCTCTTATCTACTCTCTCTTCCTTACTCCCTCTCTCTCTCTTTCATCCCATTACTTCTTTTCTTATTCTCTCTCTTTTTTCACTCTTCTCTAGCACTCGATCACTCAAGCTCAAGTCCTCATGCGACAGCTTCCTTATAGAATTTTTAAACTCTTGGACTGCTCTAACCACCATGTTATATAGTGTTCGGGTTGTGAGAAATCTCTATCGCTTTCATTTTCTCTTCTTTTCTTTCTCTCTGGGTTATTTTAAGGAGGTTCTTTGAGTTAGTAACATATTCATGGGCTAAGTCCCATGACTCCATTTCCTGAATCCTCCTGGTACCAAGGATTTGAGCCTGGTAGCTTCCTTTATCTCTGGTAACACCTCTTAGAATAAGTTACGTCAGGAGGTTGCCCAATTCTTGGGCCACTCCCTCGCTTCTTCTATACCATCGTCTATCTCATCTTCTTATTCTCCTTTCTAATCTCTAAATTAAACCTCAATCAATCCATCCTCATTATTCTCTTTCTTCTCTATCTTGTCCTCTTCTCTATCACTCTAACCCTTCCATTAGAATCCCTATCCCATACATTTACTAGGAGGAGGTTACCAAAAGCGAATTCTAAGAGCCATTTTTAGTGGGAATCTAAGTGATAAATTGAATTTTGAGGGGGCTGAATTCCAACGGCACTGCTGGACAGCCAGAGGGATTTCGAAATGATCTAAGAAGGCTAAGGCTCAGATGCATTCCACGAACTCTACCGGTAAGGTAGGTGTACGAGTCCACCTCTTTATCGCTTTAAAATCATCTCGCCGTTGGACACCTATCTACATGTGGAATGCGAGTGCACGCATACACGTGGGTCGAGCGGTTGTTTGAGAGGGGTTTCATTGTGCCCGGGTCCCCGAGGGAGCCCGAGTGACAGTAAATCCAGGCCCGACCAATCTATACTCTTTATATCATTGATGTGGTTTGATGAGTTGTGTCTCCTCGCACTGTGGTGGCTCGCTGCATACCTAGACCTTGGTTGCCCTTGGGCATCTTGGCCTTGATTATTTAGGTATGGTTGGCCTGACCTAGGCTATTCCAGCCTTGGCCGACCTAACCTTGGTCGGCCTGGCCCTAATTGACTTGGGAGAGAGAGTCCAATGGGTTTTCCTGGTGTTTGACAATGCATGGGCCTCATTTTTTGCCCAACTCCTATGACAGGCTCGAGGGCCTAGGAGTTCTTGAAGGATGGTTTCGGGTCTTGTCCCTTGACTCTTTAAGGTTTTCCTTGCTGCACAGATCTCATAGCCTAGGCTAGATTGGTGAGATTCTGTAGGGTGAGGTATGTGAATATTAGTCTCAGACAATTGAACGTCCTTGACATGAGTGTAACCGGCTAGGGTTTGGGTCGTAAATCTACAAAATTATGATAAACTGATCCCGAGGCTTTGTTAGCCTCACTTGGACAAGGCCGTGGATATCAGGTTGCCTTTGTCTGGCGAGACTGACATGGTTGTTGAGTATGGATTACAACTAATGCTTAGTTCTGAGACTAAACCTAGACCTAGATCTAAGCATGTGCCTAGACCTGAGCCTAGGCTAGACATGGTTAGATATGGATCAAACATAGGGAAACCTAATCTAGAGATAAAATGGATCTGGGTTTGAACCTGGATGCGAGCCTCAACCAAGACCTGTGTGGACTAGCATTCCGAACAGGGTATGGCCCCGATCGAGAATGGTACAAACCTAGCTTGGGCCTAGGTGCGGACCCAAGTCGAGGATTGGGTCAAATTTGGTATGGACCCTTCCTAGACTTAGTGATGGACCAGGGTTCTGGCCTAGGTGTGAACCTGGACTGAAACCTAGGTTAGAATGGGCATGTGCCCTTCATAGACCTAGTGACGTACTTGAAAGTCGGACAATTTAAGCCGGGCAAGTGTATACTGATTATTTTTTTTCTTTCGTTTCTTTTTATCACCACCCAGATTACTTACATATGTCCAAATATATAATGAGAAACAATAAAAATACAAAGAATCCCAATGACTCTCACTTGGTACCACTTTAATAATTATTTATTACACAATCACAATTATATAAACTTGATATTGGGATCATGAAACACATAATACTCCTGGGAACAAGAAAACATAAGACTTCAAACCATAAAGAAGATTGCCAAAAGGTTACCTCAACTGGACTTTACATACCCCACTCCGAGTCTCCTCCTACAATGGTACACATAATCAATGGTCTATCTTAGATCTTTGAAGCATGGAAAAGTCTTGGCTATAACTCTTAACTAAATCAGAGAGCAATGGAACAATAACACAAAGGTGTAAGACCTCAATACCATAATATGGGTGTGCACCATATGCATGGCGCGTGCCCCTATTTATTATTCCAAGATATTGGTAGCGAGAGGGTTAGAGAGATCAAGAAAGATGAGAGAGAGAGGTGAGAGGGTGGTGTGCCACTATTTAGGAGAGAGTGAGAGAGATAGAGAGAGGTGTAGAGATTTTATAGAGAACGAGCCCTTATTTACAGACTTTCTTTAGGGTTAGGTTTTATTAGAGTTAGCCATCTTTATGAAGATTAAATCCATACCATTGATCATGATCATAGGAGACCTGTGGGGTGAGAGATCTGAGCCATATAATCTTTAGATCAACCGTCATGATTTAAATGAAAGTGTTAGAACCTTATCTTTCCACTTCCTTAACCTAATCCCATCAAACAATAAAAATATGATGTATTAAAAATATGCAAAGTATATGATACTTTCCTATCTCTTGTATAAATCTCTTATACATGCTATCTTTGAAAAACTTCTCAAATATCTAAACTTGCCATAATCTTTAAACTTGAGTGAGTGCCTCATGGGCCATCTCATTATAATAGGAGGGTGCATCTAAAAGAGGGGTGTAACACCTATGATGGCCCCCACACGCTCCCTCATGCAAGTTTTATGGTGGGCCCTATATATTAAATGAATTAAATTGACTTAACAGTTCCCATGACCCACAGACCATCACAATGATTCATAATTAAGTCGCCAAAGTCTGTCAATAGGTGAGGGGATACAATCTCAGTCTGTGGATTACAGGTTATTCCCTGAGAGGATTTCAAATATGAGATCACCTGATTTATTGCTATAAAACTAGTTAATTGACAATTTGATAGAGCTTGTGTGGATGACAATCGAATTATAATTTAAAGGCCAATTAACCTGTGTAAGCCAGTTCTCCTTTAAATTCTTGATCTATTTGCCAAAAATAGAAGATCTTCTATTTAGATTAAATCTAATTAAAATAAGCAAAATTAACTAGAAATTAAAGAATAAATGATAGGAAATTTACCTACTTGGGCCGGTTGGCTCAGGATGCCCATATTGGAGGATGTCTCCCGTATCAAGACCACTGATTGTTTACACCTCTTGCCTTCAATTTTATCTTTTAAACTTTGTTGAATTCCTTCAATTTTACAATTTTATCTTTTAAACTTGGTTGAATTTCCCTCTGAGATTTGTTTAAAACATTGGCTATGGATGATTGAGAGTGGTTAAAACTAAATTTAGGGTTTTGTAGCTTAGATACATGGCTTTTATGATTTAAGGTTTGAAGGATAAAACTCTAGGCTAGGATTAAAAAGACCTAGGCTAGGCCTTTCTTCTAAGGAATTTGGTTTAGAAAACTAGGGTTTGAAGCTCTAGAGGGTTAGGCTTCCTATCTAAAGTTAGATCTCTAAATCTAAGATTATGTGTGTTCAGAATAATTCGTAATAGAACCCTTATGTAGATTTCAAAAGTTGGTTCTAAATCGATTGGGAATGATTTGTATTGCATTCCTACAAAAAGGTTGAGTTGACTGGTCAAACAGGGTTAAACGCCACAGTATGCAGTGTTTGGGCAAAACTGGACCAAATGCCATGCCTAGGGTTCTAGGAATTCAGCCACATGTTTTTTAGGGTTCGAGTTTTAAATGCCACGATTTGTGGCGTTTAGGGGTTTCTGGTCCAAATGCTATGTATGAGATTATTTTCAAGGTCTTAAGATTGGATTCCCTGAAGCATGGCGTTTAGGGCTTTTTGGTCAAGACGCCATGGCGCCTGGGAACCTTGGGGCTCAAATTTTGGGATTTCCCATTTCTTTTGATTCTTATCTTAATTTTATCACTTATTGATCAGATTATCCTAAAACCCCATATCTTAAGTTGGTTTTCCTATTTTCTAGTGTTTAAGATTGTTCTAGATTTTAAAATAGTTCCTAGGGTTTTAGGATTATTTAGGAGATTCTCCAGATTGTTCTAGAAGGCTAGGACCATAGTTCAAAGGACTATGGACTATAGGAAGGGTGATCTAGGGTGTACTAGGTTAATGTGGCCCCTAGAGGTCTACTAGGCATTTTTAAAGCATTTATTTAAGGGTTTAAAAATTAGGAAACAAAATAGAGAAAAATAGCCAATTTCAAAATGGGGTGTCAAAAGGATTCTTTTAAAGGATCATGGATTCATTAAATTAATCTGCTTTGATCTGATCGAGGCTCCTATTTTGAGCGCCCAAAGGTTTAGGTAGTATTTTCTATTGCTTTATTTCTTTATTGTATTTCAAGGCTTATCTTTTTGGTATTTTATTTCTTTATAGTAGTTTTATTTTATCTCTCTTGATTGTGATGAGATATACAGCCGGCACGGCCGACGATCCATAGAAGGTTCGATCTCTATGTGAGATTTGATTGTCCTAGTGCTTAGGTTCTCGAATCATATTTGCATTTATTTAAAATTTTTGTGTCGACCTTGGGCTTCCGAAAAATATTTGAGAAAAGATGTATTTTTTATAAATATTATGATACATATTTGTCTAGTCTCTCTAGGGGAGGCTGTAGTTATTTTCAATACTGCTTATGTTTACTTTAGTTTTTTGTGTTTATTTAGGGTTTTTTTGAATAATTTTGAGGCATGAAACTTTTTGTAAATGCATGTTATTATTTTCATTAATTAGGGGAAATGTTTTTTTTTTTTGGGTTGGTGGAGTAGGGGTGGGGGTGGTGGTGGTGGTGGGAGAGGAGGAGGGGGGGATTTACTGTATTTTAGACTATGAAATGCCATGTGATACACATATAGAAACCTGACTCTCAGTATTCTCACCTTTTGGATAATTTGGTCAAAATATGTTACAGCTTTATCATATTTTTCACAAATGAATGAAATTTGATTTTTAAAATTTTTAAATATTTTTTTAAGATATCTTTTTGCTAGCTCAATTTGTTTAAAAATTGAAAGTGTTGAACCGATTTGCGTCACCCAATTCACCAGGTCAACCGGAAACTGATAGGTAACCGTTTGAGCCACGCGATCCAGTTTTCTAGACACTGTTCTAAATAGTGGTTTAAAAACCGGATCGTTTTTTCGAATCGGGCACTGCAAAAACCCATTCGGATAGGTGAATCGGTGTTTTCAAATCAAGAATCGGCAGAATTGGTTGGATTCGGCCCTTAAAAAAATTCAAAAAATTTATTAAAAATCATTATAAATGTTTTCTTTTTAGGAATCTAATAAGAAATGAGGGTATTACACTAATAACTTTTATTTTTTTGCATCAATATGTGAATATTGAGATGTTCTTTCTTTGTATGAAGATTCTCATCAAACATTTAT
>NW_006497930.1:2703954-2714536 GCF_000471905.2 Amborella trichopoda
TAAGAATAAATTTGAAATTTATCTTATAATATCATCTAATTTTAAAATCTAATTTACAACTATAACAAAAAATAATACATTGCATAATTTATAATGTAAATAAATTAATAAATAAACTATAAGATTTGGTTATCATTGTAATTAATATAGTTATTAATAATAATATTATAATATATGTAATTCAAAAAACAAGAGTATGACCCTCACAAATAATAAATTTAATGTATAATAATTAGTGTTGATAGAAATATAGAATTTAGTAACATAAAATTGCACTCATATTTTAATAAAATTAAGAAAATAAATAAAGAATTGCAATGTGGGATAATTGATCAAGTAACTTGAAATAAATTCTAAAGTAGTATGAGTTAGTGATATTTTTCTCTCTTAAAATATCCCATAAACTAGTATTTTTTTTAATGTTCAATAAACGAGTATTAATGTTATTTTTTCCTTTTTTTTAATATCCTATGAGCTAGTATTAATTGTTTTAATCCCAATTAGCTAATTGCCTAATAGTATTAGTCTTTTTTTTTTTGTTGGATACGTAAATTTAAATTTTTTTGGTGAAGGATAGAGGTGGTGGGCCCTATCAACTAATTATTAATTTTAATAATTTTCTTCATTTTTCTCTCTTAAAGTTTGTTTAAAAAATACTATAAATATCTAAAAATAGTATTCTTTTAGTTTCTAAAAAAAAATTAAGAGTGATGCATTGTGTAATATCATTATTTTGTAAAAAAATGTTGCATACTGAGATGTTGTTTTCCTATCTGGATGTTTGTATAATTATTAATTATAATATAGTATTATAATATTATATCAAAATAATTTAAAAATATTAGGAAAAACTTCTATATTATAAGATTAAAACTAATAACTTTTCACATAAATTAGTATCACATCAAAGTATCAAACTTTAATTAATTCGTTTTACTCATCCAAAATTATTAAAATGAACTAACTATAATAATATATATTGAAATTGAAGTTGTTGGTTTATAACTTTATATTTTATTATTTTACTATACAAATAAAAATATAAAAGATCGTATAATATCATCTAATTTAAAAAATCTTATTATAATTATAAATAGAAAATAATATTTTACAAAAATTATAATATAAATAAATTAATAAATAAAATATAATATTTGGTTATTAATAAATTAAAGAAATTCATATTTTTAATATAGGATAATTGATAAAGCAACTTAAAATAAATTATAAAGTGGTATGAGTTAGTGTTAGTTTTCTCTCTTAAAATATCCTTTAAACTATTTTTCTTTACTATTCAATAAACTAATATTAGCATTATTTTTTTTAATATCTTATGAGCTAGTACTAATTTTTTAATCCCAATTAACTAATTAATTAATTATTAATCATATAATAAAATAATCCTATGAGATAATAGCCTAATAAAATTTTTATGTTTTTTTAGTAAGTAAATTTAAATTTTTGTTGACAAAAGATAGGGGAAGTGAACACCTAATTATTATTTTAAATATTTTTTTTTTTTTATCGTATAATTTAAGTGCCACCATCAGGCGTACACCTTTCTTATTCGTGACAGACGTACACCATCGGGCGTACACTCACGTAAGTCGTCTCACTCCAATTTATTGCATTCTAAAGTTTAGCTTACAACCATGCAAGTCATCTCACACCAATTTGTTGCATTCTACAGTTTGTTAGCAAATTGTTCCACAATTGTTCCACATCGAAGGATGTGGGAAGAACGGATCCTATAAAAGAAACAAACCAACCCATCCTTCAGGGTATTGATGTTGTAGGCCATGTGCAAGTAGGAAAGTTGTATTGTTGTTGTAGGTGTGCACGTAGGAAAATTGAGACCTCCGTAAATTCAGGACATCACTTGGACATAAGCAGTTAAAGAGTTCGACGCTTTAAATTCAGGGCGATTTTAGGTGGAGAATCATCGATTTTCATTTTTTCTATATGATTCGGGACGGGCGGGGCGATTTTAGGTGGAGAATCATCGAATCTCATTTTTCTATATGATTCCGGACGGGCGGGGCGATATTCAATCCGGATCGGGTCATTATTCTAGGTGGAGAATCATCTGTATCCCTTTTTTCTACATAATCCAGGATGGGCTGGGAGATACTCGATCTAGATCGGGTCGTCGAGGTGTCAGTTGAAGCTTTAAATCCATGACATCAGTTAGACATTAAGTAGTTGAGGCTTTTGTTGAGGCTTTAAATCTAGGGCGATTCTAGGTGGAGAATTTTCTGAATCTCATTTTTCTACATGACCCGAGACAGGATGGGCGACACCCGATCCAGATCGCCTGATTTCGTATCGGGTCACCCAATTTTAAAACATTTGTTCTAAAGATACCTTCTCACAAAGTAATTTTAAATTCTTAAATCACTTCCGTTCATGGTTGAAAACTCCAAATAACTAAAAAGGCATTTTTGTACTTTGTCCAATTTGATGGCTTGTGCCCATTAATATGCATAATTATTCAAGGTGGAAGAAATAGAACTAATAGATAACTAAAACTAGTTATGCACGTGCGTTCTATGTGATATTAAATATCAATAATTTTTATTTTAATTTTTATATTTTTAATTAGTTACCTTTTTTTTATTAAAATTATTGAAAACTATCCTTCATATTATATGAGAAACTCTTAATCATAATGTTTGTATTTTAGATAATAGATTTTTATTTGTAAGTATGAAATAATCTACTACTATAATTGTATTTAAATTATCTTATTTGAAAAAAAAGACATTAAAAAGAGGAAAAAGCGGAATTATTGTGTTTGGATAATATATTATAATTTCAAAAAATCTATTTAGTAATGTATTCTAATTTCAATATTTTAGCTTGTAGGGAAACTACAGGAAGGAATTATTTAGAAACTAGAAAATGGTAAAAAAGAGAGCACGGAACACATTTCTTATATATGAATAGTTTTCTTACACCATGACGCACATTTTATTTATCATCAATAACTAAATAGTGAACAACAACAATAATAAAATTATTTCAAATTGCTCATCCTTTAGATTTCAAATAGACTATTCTACCAATAAACCATAATACCAACAAAATAAACAATAATAATTATACAAACATTGAAGAACTTCCTTGAATAAGAGAGTGACTTAGCTAGGGCTCCCCATGAATCCTATCTTTATGCACATAGAAAGACACAATATTTGGAATTCTAACTTAAAGAAGGTAGCACATCCATCTCTCTATCTCTCTCTCACTCTCTCTTTTTCTCTCCAAAACCATACTCTCCCCTTAGTTCTAGCCCCAACATCTCTCTCTTTCTTATCTATTTTTCTCTTGCTCTCCTATTAGGAAAATATATCATGTTAAAATTTGTCTATATTTTATTAGTAAAAAATATCACTCTTGATTTCCATGTTATCATTATTATCTACATCATCTTAATAAATAATATCTATGACTCCACCCAACCTTATCTTTAGCAAGTGGGTCTTGGTCTCATAATTTTTCTTTTGAAATAATAGCAATTTATCATAATCTAAAATTTTTCTTTCAAAATAATAGCAATTTATCATAATCTAAAATTTTTTTATTTCAAGGTCCCATACCCTACATTCTCTTTAAACATAAACCTTTTTTATTCTTGCGAAATGTGTTCACCCCTTAACTCTATACCACTCGTTTTATAAGGTTTTTAATAAGGAGCCATAAATATTTTAAACAACCAATGGCATTTTCATAATTTAAATCAAGAGAGTTGAATGGGTTAAAATTATCAAACTACCCCTATTTATTTGAATAGGATTAAATAAGAATTTGAGTAAATTTTCTTGAGGAGCTAGCTATATTTATGAATTGAGCTAATTGCGATAATTTTCAATGAACCCCTTAACCCTCCTAATGATCTTCTTTTGGGAAAAAACAAGAAGGAATCACCACCACTCCCACTCACCATAGGGGGCCACCCTCTTTTGTCCCTTCTTAGTTTTAAATTTAGAACACCAGCAAGCAGCCATGAAGGACAAAAAATACAGCGTGCATTTCGCTTAAGATACACAATTTCTCTCTCTCTTCTTCTTCCTCAATATGCAGAGAAGTTTTGGCTTTGCCTCTTGAACTTCTGCCATGGAAAAGCAAGTAAACTCTGGAGTTACATATGCTCAGGTTCGGTGTCCTTCTCTCTCTGTCTCTCACTAAACTGATGGTCCTTCTTCCTTTTGACAATCTTCACCATATCTGGTTCTCTTGTTCTTCTCGCTTTCGCTCTGAACATATCACACACAGAGGGACCTTCGCTTTATCCTCCTCCATCTCTGATTCCTTCTTTTCTTTCTCGTTCTTGGCACAAGAGGCAGAGAACCCTTACCTTTTCTCCTCCCTCACCATTTCTGATTCTTTAATTCTTTCTCTCTCTCTGAAGTCTTTCTTTCTGACCCACCATCGCCCCTTCCCAAATTTTGATTCTCTTCATCATCTTGCAGATTGATGCATTCACTGATCGTATGTTCGGTGGGAACCCAGCTGCCATATGCTACCTTCCAGAGGAGAGAACCCACGAATGGATGCAGCTTGTTGCCAAGGATTTCAACCTCTCTGAGACCGCCTTCCTCCTCAAAATCCCCAACACCCATTCAAACAATGAGTTCAGCCTTCGATGGTTCACCCCAAAAGTCGAGGTATCTCTCTCTAGCTTCCATTGGATGTTAAACAAAATTCACCTCACTCATCTTCACTCATGGCCTTGGGTAATTTAATCTCTCCAGCTTTTACTGTAAATCAGAGCAAACGATAGTTTCCTCACCCTGTTTCTCTCATGGTCCTTGACATAACAGAGAAATTGAATCCTCCAAAGAGGGTGTTTGCCTTTCTTTTGAACAGGTTGATTTATGT
Organism: Amborella trichopoda; assembly: GCF_000471905.2. The sequence goes on from NW_006497930.1 coordinate 2,708,836, forward strand.
GGACATGCCACTTTGGCTTCAGCCCACTTCCTCTTCAGCCAGCATGGGGGACTTCTCGATACCAAGACAATTGTATTCCACACGAGGTCGGGGATTTTGACGGCCAAGAGGGTTGGAGATGGTGGTCGTCTCATAGAGCTTGACTTTCCATTGATCCCGATATCAGAATGTGATGCTGATGATTTGGAGCTGGTGAAGAGCGCGCTCGGAAGTGCAGATATCGTATGGGCAGGAAAACCTGGAGGACATGGTTACCTGGTAACTCCTTTCCCTCCCTCATCAATTCACAGTGAATTTCTCAAGGTTTTGCCGATTCATTTGTGCAAATTGCCAGCTTACATATGAAATTGTCTGATACAATGTGAGATGGTTACCAACTCTGATGGATTATTGTGAACTGTGGAGGTTGAGGTCTCCAGCACTGATGAGTTGAAGAGCTTGAAACCCGATTTTCAGAAGATGTTAGTGTTTGGTGGTCGTGGTGATCTGATCGTGACTGCAGCTGGAGGACATGATGCTCAACTGGATTTCACTTCAAGATTTTTTTGTCCCAAGGCTGGCATTTTAGAGGTAAATTCTGAGATATCCCCATATCTGCAGCTTGAAAACATGGCTGCCCAGTAGGAAGTTGTCTGTCTGTCTCTATGATCAAAATCCCGCCTGTCTCGAGGAGCCCACTGGGATGGGTTCTAGTCCATGGCCCCTAGTTTTCTTCAACCGCTTAATCTCTCTCCTTGCAAAACGAATTTAAAATTATTATCTATTAAACCCTTTTTTCACTTCCTTTTATACCTTTCCCCATCTCCTTGAACGCCGGTAAAACTCTCTCCAAAGAATGGCTCCTTACATTCTCTCCCTCTACCTCTCTGTAAATTTCCATCTTTTCCCTCCCACTCTCTCCCTCTCTCTCTAAATTCCCATCTCTTTCCCTTTGTTTGTCACCAAAATTTTCATCCTTTTCCTCTCAACGCAAAACGTATCTCTCAAATTCTCGTACAGAGACCGACCCATTTGAACCTTCTGAGGGCAACCCATTCGATCACCATTACTGCAACTCCTCCTTCAATGTCTTCTAGGGTTTCGTCTGTTAAGTCCCTTCTCATAGAACCAGATGGTGGGTCTCTGATAAATTTGGTGGTGCCTAAGAATGAGAGGGTTTCTAGGGATAGAGAGGCTTCAAACCTGCCTCATGTCAAGCAGACCCAAATTGATTTAGAGTGCGCTCATGTGATAAGTGAGGGTTGGTCAAGCCCTTGGAGGGTTTTATGAGATACGTGGGTTCATGTGATAAGTGAGGGTTCGTCAAGCCCTTTGAGTGGGTTCATGTGATAAGTGAGGGTTGGTCAAGCCCTTTGAGGGTTTTATGAGAGAGGATGAGTATTTATATTGCCTGCATTTTAATTCTACGAGGAAAATTCTCATCTTGAGAGAAAACCCATTTCTTAAAAGGAAAAGTTTATATAGATATTAGGCTTTAAACAATCAAATTAGAGCTTATATCAAAATTTTCATTAGAAGAGGTTGTTTTGATGTCCAAATATCATCAAATTGATCATCCCGACATTAAGATGCATGAACATGAGAAAAAAATAAATTTCAAGTTCTAGAAATAATGCATTTTGTAACGTATTTTTGGACCGTCAATTTTCAAGATTTTCAAGTTTTCATAGATATGATCAATCCACATTATATTTTAAGCTTTAAAGTTTATAACTAAAGATGAAAATATAATTTAAGGCTATTACAAAACTTTTCAATATTAAAATCATATCTCTCGATACTATTTGAAAGTGGGCTCTAATTTGATTGTTTAGAGCCTCGGCTCTATACAAACCGCTCCCTTTCTCAAATTGACAATTTTGGGGGCCCGTAGAGAGAAAGGGTGGGTAGAGAGCAAAAGAGAGAGAAAGTGGGTTTAAGTAGAGAGAGTGTATTTGGGCATGGAGGGAGAGAAGAATATGTGATTATAAAATAAGAGGAGCATTCAGAGGCAATCCGAGCCGCCCATTCTCGGACCGCCTTCTCGAGTGTTCTTCATGGTGTCGAGGTTGGCATCATCGGATCGCATTAACTCATTTATGTGCTAAGAAATAAGGCGGTCTAAGGATGCCAACCTTGGATCGCCATTTGAGCTGGGCACTGTCGTACTAGCAAAAAAACTAAAAAATAAAAATAAAAAGCGGACTGAGGGTTAATTTTAGAAAAATAGAAAAATACATGTTGACCGACCTTCCACGTAATTTTTACCCAAAATTGACTCATTTCGTATTTTCTTTTTCTTTTAGTGATACATAAATTACTTTGAAAATTATTAAAAACTCATAAAATTTGTAAAAAAATCTCAATAGAAATACATTTTTATATGGTTTGTCGTCTTATGATGATTTGGGAACTTTTTTTATTATATGCTCCAATTTTTTTTTTCTTAAATATTTCAAAATATAGATAATTTTTTTTAAATAATCCATATTTTATATTCTTCTTTTGGGACTTTTAATGATTTCTATTACTTATGTTATTTTTAAAATTTTATGTATGGATACACTTTTCTGCCTTTTTTTTATTGTATGGGGCAATTTTTGGAAAAAGAATACATTGAGGCCACCCCCCACATGCGACCTTTCTCTTTTTCGAATACTTGTCCCATATACAATATTTTCATCACCGTACTGGTGGCAAATACTGCATTTTAAATTTTTTTAATTCATTGTGTCCGATACTTTTCACACCAGACTGGTGAGAAATCTCACATTTTTCATTTTTTTTTAATTCATTGATGCCATACCCAACACCGAACAACCACTTCTATTGACCTATTTGGAGTTTTTAATGCTAGATAGCCCTTTTTTTGAGTTTATGTTGTTCTCTATACTGGATAGGGGTGTGTTTTTTTAGACTATATATCAGACTTCGCTCTGTCCCCTCTGCCTCCCAAACATATTGCCCTCTCTCTCACTAACCCCACTGACCAGGGTTAGTGTATTTGCTAAAGTTCCTGAGGATGTTGGTGGAGAGAGTCTAACAAGTTGGGTGGTGAAGGGAACACAGAGAAGTTTAATGTCTAGTTTTAGAAAACGCACCCCTATTCGATATTGACAACGTCGGACACCCAAGGAAGTGGACTGTCCGGCATTAAAAATACCCAATAAGCCAAAAGAATTCGTTATGCCCTGTTGGGTGTAATGGATAGATATTTAATTATGATTATTATTATTTTTGAGAAAATCAGAATTCTTTACTGTGGAAAATTGCAAATAGGGGGCAGGCAATTATAGCAAAGACATGGGGTCGCCGATGGAGGTGTTCTCGGCATAGTTTTTGCCAAAACATCACCATACCTTATTGAAGGGCGCAAAAATATGTCCGTACATGAATTTTCTTTTAAATGTTTTGCTGATTTTTATTTTCTTTTACTAATTTTTTTATATTTGTAATAATTTTTGGCATTCTAAACTATATATTAGACACGTGCACGCTCCACCAATTCCTCATTGATGAACAGTGAAAGGCAGGTCAATGATCACGAGTTTAATCTTTATGATCAATTATTTGATAAAAAATGAATATCTGATTGATTTGCGGGCTTTGACAGATCACTTTACAACCTTATAACGTATTATAAATAAATCCAAGGTCGATTTGAGATCACAAATTGATAATTTTTTGAAGAACATTTATTGTTTTTTTATTTTTTCACCATTTCATTGATTCCAGACGAATTAGGGTAAGATTTTTTATCATATCCTAGGGTTTTTATTATTGATAGTGTTATTGACTATAAATTGTAGCCCATTTTTACATTTTTTGGTCGATTGCTAATGGATTTTCCATTTGAACTCACAATTTTTTAAGAACAGGTAAGAAATTTTTTTTTTCCCCTTTATTTAATTGATTCCAGTCAATTTTTAGCAAATGTTTTGTTCATATCAAAGGGTTTTTGTTATTTATAGTGTCATTGACCAGAAATTTTAGTCATTTTTTATGATTTTTGGTTGATTTTTTTATTGCTGGTCGATTTACGTTTTTTTTTTTTGCCAAAGTATTGATTTCAAGAGAATTAGGACACCATTATAAATGATTTCAGAGGTTTTTTTGAAAGTATTGATGTTATTCATATGATTTTGGCCATTATTTGTGTGATTAACCCAGGTCTATTGCTCGATTTTGAAGAAATAGATTTGCAGCTGCGTTTTATGCAAAAGAGTTAAAAACTCCGCCAAACTAATGATTTCAGGAGGTTTAGGGCACCATTTTGAATGATTTCAGAGGTTTTTATGATAATGATATTATTAAGATAATTGTGGGTGTTATTTGTGTGATTAACCAAGTTTTGTTGATAGATGTTTGAAGAAATCGTGACAGTTTCACACGAACCCAAAAACCCTAAGTTTCGAATAAATTCTTTTGATTATTATAAGTCGATTCAGATACAAATGAAGTATTCATTTTGATCCTCATTGTTTCAAATTGTATATCTAGTAGTATCATGATTTATTATTTTATCTTTTTTATATAACTTTTTCTTTGAAATTCTATGTGGTTGTCTCTGCAATTTAGGGTTCATCTGCCTATTATTATTTATTTTATTATTATTATTTTTATTATTCATCATCATCATCATCATCATCATCATCATTATTATCATCATTATGATATCATGAAGTTAATTTGTATGATTGAACAAGATTTCTGGGTTGCTTTCGCAAAATACACATTGAAACATTTTAGGGTTTTTTGAGTTATCAATTTTAAATTAATTTGCTGATTAAAATTGTGAATTTTGACAAATATATATTTTCCTTTCTCTCCGCTAAGAATGCCTTTTTTTTTTTTTCTATTTTCTTATAATTATATTCAATTATATGTCATGAATATATAATTATCATGCAAAAAAAAACTTGTATTTTTCAATTTTATTGTCAATTTTTTTAGTGCAATAAAACGTAAGTTCATGATACATGATTAAATTATTCATATTCTTATCCTACAATTTCATTTTATATTATGCTGCAAATATTTTGATTTGGAGCATGCTGGCTTATTACTATAGTTTGATTTATGCAAGAATACTTACTTTTTATAACAACTAACTTGGAATGTAAATTTGGAGTTATATTGATGGATGGACACCCAACTTAAAGAATACATGATCTTTCTTTTACGCATTTCGTTTTGGTATTAGGCTGTTTTTTTGTTGTTGTATGCTCAATTTGGTCTTTGTATTTCTATCATTGATTATTATAAGCTCTTTTTTTCAGTGATATAAATGAATGGCTAACACAACAGACATCAAGACAGGAAAAACAACGTCTCAGACTCTCAGTATTCACCTATTTTTACAAAGTAATGAAAGTACCTAATGGATCACTCCTAATTTCTTTTAGAAACTAAAAAAAACACTATTTTTAGAAACTTATGGTGATTTTTAAATAAAAATTGATAAAAAAAATTGCCCATTTGGCCAACTCAACGTATCCACAGATCCGACACGGGTATGGATGTGAACGAAGATCCACTTTTTTAAACACTTGTTTATGCCCGATGACAATTCCGGCCCCTATGGACGAGGCATATAATGAAAAAGGTATAACAATTGATTTGCCTCGTTGGCCATTGGGAATTGACAATTAAGGTGCACCTCCAAATTTTATCATAACATATAATTTTGTTGTAAAAAACTATTAGGATTATCTTAAAAAGT
>NW_006497930.1:2715011-2725049 GCF_000471905.2 Amborella trichopoda
GAAGATCTTGAAAATTGATGGTCGAGATAATGTGTTGCAAGATGCACTATTTTTGGTACTCAAAAACCTTTTTTTTTTTTAATATTTATACATCTTGATGTCGATATGATCAATTAGAGAGTTTTTCAACATTAAAACAACCTTTCCAATAGATTTTTGAGATGCATATGTGATTCTACATTTTAAGGTTGCAACCTTATATAAACTTTTCCCATAATAGAAAACATAATAATTGAGTTGTCTTTTTGCCCTGCCGGTCTAGAGGGAGGGATGTGAATGTGGTTGAAATAGCTCTTTTTATGAAAAAAAATGTCATTGATCATATATTGATTGCATTGTAGATAATATTAGAGGGAGTGTAACGCGTGAATGAAGAGAGCAAGGGACATAGATCCATAACGACTTGTAGTTATGGATGATAGAATGAGGTTAATGTAATCCAGATACAAGAGAGCCTTCTGCTAGAAAGTTTCTAGCAAGGTTTAAAACCACAGTTTGAAATCTCCATAACCTTTCTTAAAAATCAGTCCGGATCACCGGATTGGTGATCTGGCCTAGTGGATTGGTTAAAAAGAAATTTTGAAAAAAGTTTAAGGGACAAAAAATTGAAAAAAAAATTAAAAATAAAGTGGAATCAATTATGTGACAGAACCGGCTAGAACGGGTTGATTTCCATGGGGAACCAGCCCTTTCCTAAAATTAGGTAGAACTAGATTAGCCCCTTTGATTCCTTATCCGAACCAGCTGGTCCTAGTTTGGTTCACTGATATTTAAAACCTTAGTTTCTAGGATCGATGGTGTATATGTGATTTCTAATAATATAGGATATTTTTTGGATCATAGTTAGCAAGTATCTATTTAAAACATGATTGTTAAAAAAATCTTTGATTTTTTTAAAATTCGTTAAGAAGTTCGAGGTTTCCAAAAGATTTTCAAGAAATCATTTTGTTTTAACAAAACCGATATAAATCCCAATTTACCTTTTTCCAAAAAAATTATAAAAAACTTATTCATTATAATTTTATCTCGTCATTGATTTAATATCCTTGAATTTTGGTTTAGAGATAAGCACATTAAAAGTGGAGGGAAATTAAGAATCTTGATTAACATAACCTTTCACAAAAAAATTCTACCAATTTGTTCTCTTAAAAAAAAAGTGCAATATATTCTCCAAAAAATAATCCATCAAAATGGTCATGTATCTCTAAATAACAGTTAGAGTTAGAGGAAAAATACCCCAATAAAAAATCCTTTTCTCCTCTAAACATAGAGTGTCAAGCAAGAGAGATGGGTGAAAAGTAAAGATTTAAGAAACAAGGAATTTAGATTGAACTTCGAATATTTGGATTCGTTTAAGCATTTTGTTTTTTTTTTATACATACAAAAGTTTAATTGATTGTACATGTTTAATCGTTTTTATTTCATTGGTCCATACAACATAACAATGACCATTTGATATTTTTTAATTTTTGTGTTTTAATTAATCGCAATCCTATATTAAAGTCTTTTTTTTTTTTGAATGATAATTCCATATCTTGGGTTCCATTCTTCTTATTTGCTAATGCAGTTATAGTGTTTAGTGTTGTTGTTTCCATTGTTGATTGTATTCTCCCAATAAATCTACCATAAGTTTTGTGTCGTGAGTCACGACAACAGAGTAGGCATTGTTCTTGTATTTATTGAAATTTAAACAAAATTTGTTAAGTACGACTCTTATAATACTTAGTAAGGTCATAAAAATTATAGGTCCACGGTTTTAATCTATCCATATAATAGCCGTAACTCATAATCTTATATTGTATCATATTTATATATCCGATTTTTCGCTTTGTTTTTTTAGCCTAATCCAAAATATTCATGATTTTCTAACTTAACTAATTTTTGACAACCCGTATTCTTGCCCAATTTTTTGTCTTCACCTTTTTGAAATAAAACTTATTTATTACCGATATTTTTGCTTGCATTATTCACCGACTTGCTAACCATGTTCTAAGGTCGCATTAACTGATGGTTAAAACTGGACAATTGCCAGAGAGACTTGGGCAGTCTTGGATGATCATTCGAATGGGTTGGACAGTTTGACCATTTGAATACATTTACAGGGTCACATGGATGTGGTGAATCCTCATCTTAGTGTGGTTCTAACATAATGATCCCATCACAAAGTTAATTGGCAACAAGATTTTTCAGACTTCCATGGATCTAGGATTCGAGAATTCCATTCTTTCATAACTTCATCCCAATGATTTGGACAAATGGTCTTTGTATAGTGTGAGAATTCACATCATACTGAAGGAAATGACAATAATGGTACTTACAAGACTACCATATTTTCGATAAGCAATATCGATGGAGTGCCTCAGATGGTGTGAATCGGGCTAGGTCGTGGTGGTACTACCCACCTAAGCCCTAGTTAAAAGTCATGGCCCCTATTCTCAATAACGCTTTTCAAAAAGATTGACTCTTAACAGGTATGGACTTATAATCCCCACTGATCTACTTAAGAAGAAAAGTACCTCGCGGTGGTCTTTGATGACCCAGTCTAACCCTATCATATAGAGGATTCCATTTTTCCAATATTGGACTGTCCTTTGAAATCTTTGAAAAATGGCCATCAAAACCAAGGAGTTTGGAGTCATCCCCAAATCTACGATTTGGAGAAGTTTTTTCCTTTTTTTCATAAAACCTTACTAAAATAAATATTAACAAATGTAATATTCTTTGAGAACTTTAAGGTGCCATGGACACACACAAACCAATAGACATACCCATTGTATTAGGATATGGATATACATCTTTACTCAATATATCTCTTGATAAGATTAGGATATGTATCATACATATATATACATATTAGTAGGGATATCTCTATGTATGGATACATATCTCTTGATAAGATTAGGTAGAGTCTATCGATAACCATTGGTATTTATCTTTAATTGTTACTAGTCTTATATTTATACAGAGTCTTGTATATTCTTGATTAAAAAATTTAATAGAGTTCTCTGCAGTATTCTGAAATAATCTTCCATGGGGGCCTGAGGCCCAAATATACAGAAATGTAGTTTCGAACATGGTATCAAAGCAAGGTTGATCAATTGCTCAACGAGGTTGTTTTTGTCTCTCGTGATCGTGGTCTATGTGGGTTCGTCTATAGTCGTAGAACGAGTTGAAGCCGTCCCTATTTCTCTCTCTTGCTTCTCTTCCTTTGTTTCATCAGATCTAAGCCTCTTATTTTGTAGCCTCTCCTTGAACAATGGCTCCAATTCTCTATCAATATAGGTCATGAACCAGCCCTTTGGGGTCTCTTCAACCTTACATTGACCAGTTCTTCAAAGCAACTCTACTAAAACAGTGGGAGCGACGCATATGCTCCATGAACGCTCTCTCAAACTCCTTTGATACCCATCGACTATTCGATTTGGGTTCTATCCAAAGACCTGCATTTGTTAGAGACTCTCACTCATGCAATGGCACTTGAAGCCATTTTCATCTCTACATTGCCCTTATCTTTGAGTGCATAAAGTATGCCCTTGGCATGTGGATATAAAGATGACATAACCTGTTGTCATGGTGGCGTGTCGTTTATGGCAGCAAAGGACTAGTCGTTTATGTTTGTTTATTGGCATTCGCTCTAAAAAGGCTAGAGAGTGTAGTCTAGGTCAAATACAACAAGTCGAGGATTTGCAGAGACTAAGAATCTGGAAAAGGCTGAGGATTTGTAGAGACTCTGATTTCACCTGATCGTCTTTTATTTAGCTGGGCGCTTATCTTTTTCCAACTGGTATATTCCAAAAATAGAAGGCATCCGTGGTCTTTTAGAGAGAGCTTCTCTTTTTCCAACTGGTATGTTCCAAAAATAGAAGGCATCTGGTGGTCTTTTAGAGAGAGATGTGAGTCTGGTCATGCTGTTGCGGGTTATAGCTTAGGGCATTAGTGAGGCGTGAATTGTAGAGAGAGAGATTATGGAGAGAGAGTACAAGGTTTTTTTTTGGGATTGTAGAGAGAGAGTAAAAGGTTTTCTATTTTATTTTTATGCTTTTTTTTGTTAATAAATTAGAGAGTGTATAAGTTTGTAGGATTTGCATTCTTCACATTGTAAAGCTCAGTACTTAGTCTTGAAACAAGATCGAGGCTCAAAATTCACGTTGCTCCCTGCTGCGTGCTTGCCTCCTGCTGGGATCGCAGTAGAGAGAGAGAGTTGCAGCGCTCCAAATATCACCGTGTAGGGAGAGTTGTCTTGATATTCTCAAGATAAGCCATGCATTAGCCATTAGGGGTCATCTGAGGAGCACTATTGCAGAAAGCTCTCGATCTTCGTGGGAGCAAGTTGCTTGGATCTGTGCTTGCTAAAGATGGTGGTGTTTCAAAGGTTTCAGATTTTCTATTGATTTCTATTGGCTCTTCTCAGTGCCTCATGTTTGATGATCGAATTAAACATGATCGAATTTCTAGATTGATGATCAAGTTTTTTGTAACTTGATCATGTTTAATGATTGAGTTTTCCGTTACTTAATCCTATTGAATGATGGAGTTTTTCGTTACTCCATATTGTGTGACGCTCGAGTTTATCGTTACTCGATCCTGTCTGATAATCGAGTTTTTGGTTACTCGATCTCGTTTGTTACTCGATCTCGTTTGTTCTTAAGGCAGTCTGTTGTTGGTGCTGTTGTTGATCAATTTTTTTGTTACTTGATCTAGGGTGTTTGAAAAACTCGATCCTGTCTGATAATCGAGTTTTTGGTTACTCGATCTCGTTTGTTCTTAAGGCAATTTGTTGTTGATGCTGTTGTTGATCGATTTTTCGTTACTCAATCTAGGGTATTCCTGAAGCCGTCTGTTCCAGAGGTCTACTGTCACTTTTTTGTGCTTGTTGTTCAAGCAATCTGTGTATTAAGTCTCATAATTGGGAATAGAATGAGGACAAGGTTCTGCATTTCCATTGAGAGAAGGTCAACATATATACAACGTACATACTAGAATTACTCCTATAATTAGGGAGCTAAAATTGGGCTATACATTAATACCTAATATTGCTGCGAACAGATTCCTGAGATTGTGGCTACAAGTATAGATTGTGGCTACAAGTATGGTATATTGCTATGAACAAATTCCTAAGATTGCTACGAACATTCTTGCAATGAACAAACTCCTAAGATTGCTACGAACAGATTCTTGCTATGAACAAATTCCTAAGATTGCTACGAACAGATTCTTGCTATGAACAAATTCCTAAGATTGCTACGAACAGATTACTGAGATTGTGGCTACAAGTATGGTATATTGCTATGAACAGATTCCTAGGATTACGACTACAAGTATGCGACGACAAGTATGGTATATTGCTATGAACAGATTCCTAAACTTGCGACTACAAGTATGGTAAGATTGTTTTTGACAACTTAGTACTACAGCTGCTTTGACATGCTTTGTGTCAAAGCATCTTGAGTTTGAGGGAGAGTGTACTGATACATACTAGTATATCTCTTGATAAGATTAGGATATGTATCATACATAATGGATATTCCAGTATGGATATCCATAGATATGGATACATATCTCTTGATAAAATTAGATGGTGTCAATCCATAACCATTGGTATTTATCTTTAACTGTTAAAGTACAGAGTCTTGTATATTCTTGATTAAGCAATTTAATTTCTTGATTAAGCAATTTAATTTCTTGATTGAACAATTTAATTTCTTGATTAAGCAATTTAATTTCTTGATTAAGCAATTTAATATTCTTGATTAATAAATTTAATTTCTTGATTAAGCAATTTAATATTCGTGATTAAGCAATTTAATTTTTTGATTAAGCAATTTAATAGAGTTCTCTGTAGTATTTTGAAATAATCTTTCATGGGGGCCTAAGGCCCAAATATACATAAATATAGTTTCTAACACTTTGTTGTTTCTAAATCTTCTTGATTCATGTTATTAAGGAAGTAGTGTTTCTTGTCGCAGGATCCCGTTACAGGTAGCGCACATTGTGTATTGGCACCATATTGGGCATCAAAGCTTCAAAAAGATACTTTAAATGCTTATCAGGTATTGCCAAGTTAGTTCTTGCCTTGTCCACCATATGAAATGGTGTTCATGGTTTATTTTTCTTGCTATTTTCATTTTTTTCCCCATACAATATTATGGTACTCATCTTTCGACAGGCTTCAGAGCGCGGTGGACATCTCTGTGTTGCAGTAGACAGATTGGAAAACAGAGTTAGGCTTCAAGGACATGCAGTGACAGTAATGAAAGGGGTTCTCTTGGATAATGGTTCATATTGACAGTTATTATTGACATGGAATAGTTTGATTATAAGTGTACTATGGTGTTTTAATCTGAGCCTATTAGCTCAGATGGTTAGAGCGTCGTGCTAATAAAATGTCGCATGGCACTACATTCTCACTGCCGCATGCACTATGGCACTACATTCTCACTGCCTACGAGACATTCTCACTGCCTATGAGACATTCTCACTAGTTGTAATCTTAAATTAGATTTAAATGATAATGACTTTTAAATGATAATGAATGGTAATGACATTGTACTCTGCACATGATGTCGAGCTTGACATAAATATATGGACACCGCACCTCCAAATTTTATCATAACACATATAAAATATTCTTTGGATTATTTGAAAATCAAATTTTATCCCTAAGTATAAAATTTTAAACTCCAAAAATGAAAAATGGCTAAAATCAAGTGAATCTATAAACATATGAAAATCTTAAAAATTGAAGGTCTAGATAATGTGTTGCAAGGTACACTATTTTGGGATTCAAAATCTTTTTTTTTTTATATTCATACATCTTGATGTCTTAGATGATCAATTAGAGGGTTTTTCAATATTAAAACACCTTTTTCTCATAGATTTTTTAGGCGCATATATAATTCTACATTTTAAGGTTGCAACCTTATATAAAGGTTTTCCTTATGGGAATACAAAATTACATAATAACTCCTTAAATGATTATATTCAGCTAAAGCTTCTAGCATGGGAAGGTTTGGAAGAGGAATTCAAAGGGCACATTGAACGTCCGAGAAAGCACTGCCACTTTATGAAGAAATTTTAAACCAAAATTTAGGCTCCAACTTCAAATAGGTAGCCGTCAACGTTTTAATGTGCCTTTTTTAGGACTCGGCCCAGCGGAGACGAGGTACTCTAGCACATTTGAGTGTATTCGCCGCGACTCGTCAGAGTTGGCACATTTAAAATAGAAAAAAAAAATTTTGAGTGTATTCGCCGCGACTCGGCAGAGTTGGCACATTTAAAATAGAAAAAAAAGAAGAAAAAAAAGGTGCGTGGCCGAAAGAAAAGAACCTTGGCATCAATAGTGAACCCTTAATCTCTCTCCCACAAGAGAAACTAAAAAATGGGTTCCAAGCAGTGTTTAAAAAACCGCCAAGTCGAACCGGACTCGCCCGGTTTGACTCGGGAATCGACAGTAGCGTCTCGAATCGCACAAAAAACCAAAAATCACTTTGTTTTAGAGAGAACCGGGCGAGTCTGTACAGTGACTCGCCGATTCACTGTACGGAATCGGCGAGTCCCATGAAGAACACGTGCTGCACAGTGTTCTTCACGGGATTCTTCAAAATTTGTCATTTTTTTATCATTTTTCTTGTTTTTTTTGGCATGTGATCTAATATGCAGGCTTTAAAAAGCTTTATTCAGCTTTTTCACGGATTAAATGGTTGAGAAATTTTGTGTTTTTGGATCACGAAAGTTGCATTTTTAGGGTTTTCGCCTTTCCTTGTGTTTCATGCCAAATAGGGCATGAATCGGTCAAAATTTGTAGGCATTTTGATCGTAAAGTTGTTCATCAAAACCTTCTATTACGAATTTGTGATAATCGTTGAGAAAAACAGAGTTATTTGGAGATTGAAGGCTCGGGTTCACAAAACCAAGTAAGAAGTTTGGGTTTTTTTTTTTGTCCGCCATATGATTAATTTCACTGCATATTTTGAAGATAATGAGTTCAATTTTGTAGGGTTTTAATCTTTATTGTGTCTATTACGATTTAACATATTCAATTTTATGTAATTTGGTCAATTACAGCATGAATTTTTAGATGAATATAGTGATGTATGTGGAAAAAAATTTCTGCTGTTTTATTTTTTTTTTTCCGCCTTTCGATTTTTTGTTCATGATATATTACAAATAATGTGTTAGATTTCTAGCGTTTTTAATCGTTATAGTGTTGTTTATAATTATATGTATTCAATTTGATCTGATTTATTCAATTTGAGCTTCATTTTTTAGATTCAATGACTGTTGTCTGTAAAGAAAAGAACTGCGTTTTTTTTTTTTCTCAATTTAATCGATTTGATTTGATTTATTGATAATAATGTGTTCAAAATTTAGGGTTTTGATTCCTTATATTGTTGTTTATCAGAAAATATACTCAATTGGATGTAATTTATTCACTTACAGGTAGATTTTTGAATTAAAATGGCTTATGTAAGATGGCTCTGTGAAGAATATAATTTTTTTTTTTTTGTAATCCATGATCGAATTTTTTGTAATACATGATCGAATTTTTTGTAATCCATGATCGAATTGTTTTTTTTTTTTTGTAATCCATGATAGAATTTTTTGTTTTTTTTTTTTTTGTAACCAATGATAGAATTTTTTGTAATCCATGATCGAATTTTTTGTTTTCTTTGTAACCCATGATAGAGTTGTTAGTAATCCATGATCGAATTTTTTTTAATCCATGATCGAATTTGTTTTTTCTTTTTTTGTAATCCATGATCTAATTTTTTGTTTTTTTTTGTTTCCTTTTTTTTTGTAATCCATGATCGAATTTTATGTAATCCGTGATCAAATTTTTTGTAATCCATGATCGAATTTTTTGTAATCCATGATCAAATTTTTTGTTCCATGATTGAATTTTTTGAAAATTTGTGATTTTTCTTTTAATCCATGATCAATTTTTTTTTTGTAATCCATGATCGAATTTTTTGAAAATTTGTGATTTTTTTTTTTAATCCATGATCGAATTTTTTGAAAATTTGTGATTTTTTTATTTCTAATCCATGATCGATTTCTTTGAAAATTTGTGATTTTTTTTTTTAATCCAGGATCGAATTTTTTTTGTAATCAATGATCAAATTTTTTGAAAATTTGTGATTTTTTTTTTTTAATCCATGATGGAATTTTTTGAAAATTTGTGAGTTTTTTTTTTTAATCCATGATCGAATTTTTTGAAAATTTGTGATTTTTTTTCTTTAATCCATGATCAAATTTTTTTTTGTAATCTATGATCGAATTTTTTGAAAATATGTGATTTTTTTTTTTTATCCATGATCGAATTTTTTGAAAATTTGTGACTTTTTTTTTTTAATCCATGATCGATTTTTTTGAAAATTTGTGATTTTTTTTTTTAATCCATGATCGAAGTTTTTTTTTAATCAATGACTGAGTTTTTTGAAAATTTTTGATTTTTTTTTTTAATCCTTGATCAAATTTTTTGAAAATTTGTGATTTTTGTTTTTTAATCCATGATCGAATTTTTTTTTGTAATCAATGATCGAATTTTTTGAAAATTTGTTCATTTTTTTTTTTTAATCCATGATGGAATTTTTTTTGTAATCCATGATCGAATTTTTTGAAAATTTGCTTTACTTTTTTTTATTTTTTTTATTTATCCATGATCGAATTTTTTGAAAAATGATGATTTTCCGAAAAGATGTGAAAATCGTGATAAGGTTTTGATTATCATGATGTATGAAACTCAAATTTTAATTTTTATTGTTTGAGTTTCCTGTACTTTTTTTTTTTTTTCCATAATCGAATTTTTTGAAAAATGATGGTTTTCCGTAAAGATGTGAAAATCTTGACAAGGTTTTAATTGTCATGAGGTATTAAACCATATTTAAAATTTTATTGTTAAAGTTTTTGTTTAAAAAATTGTATGTTGATAGATTATTTATGCAAAAAAATGGATGTTATTATATTTTTAATGCAAAACTGCATTTTTTTAATCTGTTGTTAATGAATTTTTTAGTTGGAATGATTGATGTTAGGTGG
>NW_006497930.1:2735505-2757716 GCF_000471905.2 Amborella trichopoda
CAGCTCCACGTTCCCTCGTACGTCGACGTTACGCGACCGACGACGAGAGAGAGAGAGAGAGAGAGAGAGAGAGAGAGGCGAGTTGGGTGGCGAAGGGGACAAAGAGAAGTGGTTGTGCTCTAGTGGGTGTAATAGACAAATGGTGAAGTAAAAAAATAAAATTGAAAAAATGCGGGATTCCTTACTTATTTGGTGTTGGTATGGCCAGCGAGAGGGCCAGTTATGGCAAAAAGAAGGGGTCACAGATGGAGGTGGTCTCGACATATTTTTTGTCAAAAAATCTTTATACCTTGTAAAAGGGTGAGAAAGTATGTACGTACATGAATATTATTTTTATTTTTGGCTGATTCTTAATTGCTTTTTTTAATTTTTTATTTTTTAATACTTTTGGCGGACTCATGGCACAATCCACTAGTTGGCCCAAGCCAAGGCTGAATCCAAAGGAGCCGAGTTTGAAAACTCGGCCGATTTGGAATCTAGCGAGCTACTAAAGCTGAGGAATGGAATTGATTTGTCTTCTACCCAAAGACAATCGACGAGGGAGAAAATGAAAAGAGTATAAAAAATGATTTGTCTAGTTTGCCATTGAGAATTAACAATTGCAAATGCGGAATAATTTATGGGCAAATTACGTACAGATACTATTGGGGTCCATTGCCAAAAAGATTCATATTTGTCCGAAATTACAAGCACCCCCTTCCCAGTCTGGCAATAGGGCAGGCCTATTCTTTTATGTAAAGTGTTTTTTGTTCTGTTACTTCAATGCAGGAGAGCTCACCACTTTCCAACTATTTCTTCACTCTTCAGACTCTCCACTCTCTCTATTATCAATCCCTTTCTAAATGCTCATCTCTCCCTCTAGTTACCCGCATCAATCTCTCTCCCCATTGCTCATATAACGCACCAGATTTTCTTCCCAACAACAAACCAAACCTCTCTCATCCCATAATCTCTTCCAAATATCTAGGCACTCTATTTTGCAATCCCCAAAAATGGCACCACCCTTCGATCCCCTTCTTCATCCCCATCATCTACCATCGCTCTTTCCCCTCTCTGCTTCGCCAGAAACCCCTCTCCTCCATTCCCCTTTAAAGAAACGGGAACAGAAACACTCATCAAAAGAAGAAGACTTATCAGAAGAGGAAGATGAAGAAGAAGGGTACTTGGAATCTCAGTCGCAAACTCTCTCTTCTCAACTCACTTTGAGATCGCCCAAACTGGAAATCCATCTCCCAAATCCCGAACTAGAAATCCATCATCAACTTACAATCTTCTTATCCTTGGGTCTATACACAACCCCACATGTACCGTCATCAATTCTATTAAGCCTTTGAAACTCATCTACAGTCCTACATCCCTGTAAAATGTTGATTGTTCTTATAGGTGGGAGTATGGGTCTTAAAGGGGTCTTGAGTCTCTCCTCATCTACAGACTGTGTCCAAACCAGAGTCACGTTCAATGTGGTTTTCATTGATTTCCATTGGGTCATCATTCCTATCTCTCTCCTCTTCATCTCCACTTGCTGAGCACTGAGAGTTTCAAGTTTCTCTGTCTATACTGGCAGACTTGGGTTGAGAACCATCAGAGCTATCACCAACAAGTTCATTGGCCTTTGGGCTTGCTGGTTTATTTCCCCATCGAATCTCACCTTTATCCTCTTAAACTTTACCTACTTTCTCTTTGTATTTGAAAACTATCTAGCCTATCGCTTGTGAGAAATAACCTTTCACTGCATTTCTATTGATCAATAAGATTATAATACAATTGTGTATTTATAGAGAGGTACAACCAATACTTACTACAACTATATGATACAGTTTCTATACAATTATATCATATAATTAGACATTGACAGAGATGAATATCCCATATCTGTTATGTTAACACTCCCCCTCAAACTCGAGATGATTTGAAAGGGATCATGGAGAGTTCGGAAATAAACTATGAGAAAGAATGCGGGGGATGAGACTTAGTGAAGAAATCAGCGAGTTGTGCTGCGGTGGGCACATATGGGAAGGAAATTGTGCCTGCGATATATTCTTAACGGACATAATGGCAATCGACTTCAATATGTTTTGTATGTTCATAGAATTTTGGATTTTTAGAAATATAAATGGTACTCTTGTTGCCACAAAGGAAATTGTGCCTGCGAGATATTCTTGTCAGACATAATGGCAATTAACTTCAATATGTTTCGTACGCTCATGGAATTTTGGATTTTTAAAAATATAAATGGCACTCTTGTTGTCACAATAAAGTGGAGTAGAAGTTGAGATAGTGACACCCATATATGCAAGCAACAAACATAGCCAAACAATCTCGTGGTGGTTTGTGCCATAGCCCGGTGTTCAACTTCCGTAGTTGATTGAGAAAATGTGTTTATGTTTCTTGCTTTTCCAATAGATAAGAGAATCATCGAGAAAAATGCAGATTCCTGTGGTAGATTTGTGATCACTCGGATTTCCTGTAAAATCGGAAACTGTATATACCCGGAGCTCAAGGGAGGTAGAAAAGGAGAAGAATAAGGCTTGGTAACAGGTATCCCTAATATAACGAATGATGCGCAAAATGGTAGCGAGATGTACAGAACACAGGGCACTTAAAAACTGACTAACCATATGTACAGCAAGAGGATTATCGAGGCGTGAAATGGTCAGATATATCAGTTTCCCAACCAGTTGCCTATAAAAGGCTGGGTTAGGAAGAGCTTCTTCATCTGTAGCCCGAAATTTGATATTGACTTCAAGAGGGGTATCAACTTTCTTTATATCATTCTAGAGTCGAGCTTGAGAGATAATCTCTGAAGCATATTTTAGTAATGGCAACAGATAGCCACGAGGAGAATAAGCAACTGCTAGTCCAAGAAAATACCGCAAGAAACCTAAATCTTTTATTTCAAAGGTGCTACTTAGCTTTTGTTTAATTTTATGAATTGCGCCCATATCATTACCGAAGATAATCATGTCGTCCACGTATAATAACAAAATAACCCGTCCTTCAGAAGTCTCAGATACAAAGCGCACTGGGTCATGATTACTTTGTCGACAGTCAACCAAAGAACTTCATTATGAAATTTCTCATGCCAAGCACGAGGTGCTTGTTTGAGTCCATATAAGGCTCGTCAAAGTTTACACACGCATCTTTGTGAATCTACAACGCCATGAGGTAACTTCATATATACTTATGTATCAAGATCACCATTGAGAAAAGCATTTTTGACATCTAATTGATAAAAAGGCCATTGCTGAACACAAGCTACTGAGATTAGTGTACGAACTGTAGTCATATGAGCGACGTAAGCAAACGTTTCTGCAAAGTTGATGTCATATTAATGATTGTAACCTTTTGCCACCAAGCGGGCTTTGTATCGTTCTAGACTGTCATTTGCCTTGGTTTTAATTTTACAAATCCATCGACAACCTAGAACAATTTTTCCTTTTGGGACAGTTGTCAGATCCCAAGCATGCATACGCTCGAGAGCATTTAACTCATCAATCATTGTTTGTTGCCACTCATGTTGACTTGCAGCTTCTTTATAAGTCTGGGGCTCAGAAAAAGAATGAACAGAAGCAAGGAACACTTGTTGCTGAGGTAAGAAGGTTTCATAGTCAGCATGTCGAGGAGGTGGTATAGATACCCGGGTGCTCTGTCTAAGAGCAGGGAGCAGCAGAGGATCAACAGGTTCAGGGTTTCAATCAAGTATGTCAGCATGAGATGGTGGAGTGCCTTCCTAGGCTTCAAACAAAGGGACATGAGTGGAATGACCAGCGGAATTAGGAACAAAACCAGAGAAGGAGACTAAGAAAGAAATGTGAGAAGGTGAGGGATTATTGTTATTGTCAAAGAATGGAATGTGTTTAAAAAACACCACATGACGGGATACCCAAAGTCTTTTGGTCGCAGGGTCATAACACCTATATCCTTTTTTATGATCAGGGTAACAGATAAAGCAACATTTGACTGTCTTTGGTGATAACTTATCGTGCTCGGTTGGGGGTAACAAAACAAAGAAAGTGTAGCCAAATACACGTAAAGGGAAATAATCAGGTAATTGTGTAAATAATTTTTGGAAAGGTGTTTCACCAGATAAAATGGAGGATGGCATGATGTTGATGAGAAAGACTGATGTACAAACAAGTTCTGCCTAAAATTCTTTTTGGGCAGATGTAGAAAATAGAAGAGATCTTGTAGTTTCTATGATATGATGATTTTTACATTCAGCAACACTATTTTGTTCTAGTGTATAAGGGCAGGTTTTGTGGTGTTGAATATTATGTTTAGCCAAAAATTGATGAAGCAACCCATTGGTATATTCCCCTCCAGAATCTAAGGGGTAGGGCTTTAATTTTAGTGGAAAATTGGGTTTCGACATACGAATAAAACTGAGTAAAGATTTTAAAAAATTCAGTACAATTATTCATAAAAAAAAAACCCATGTATAACGAGTATGATCATCAATAAATGTTACAAAATAGTGTGACCCTCATTTAGATGGAATAGGTGCAGGACGCCACACATCAGTATGAACAAGATCGAACATAAAAGGTGAAACAAAAGTACTTGGAGAAAAAGGTAAAGCATGAGATTTAGCGAATTTACAAGTTGCACAATGTTGGACATCAGTAAAAAAATTATTTCGTACAGTACCAAGCACATTGCAGGAAAATAAAGACTATAAACGAGAAGCAAAGATGTGACCAAGACGTTGATGCCATAGAGATGCGTCATCAACAATAGAAACAGTACAGACAGAAGAGGTTGACATATATAGATAGTCCAGGTAGTACAAATTTCCAATTTTACGCCCAGTCCCAATCAATTGCCCTGACTGCCGATCCCGTATGTAGCAAGAAGATGGAGAAAAAACAACATTACAGTGTGAATGGGTAATCTAGCCAACAGACAATAAATTCATGGTAAGAGAAAGAAAATGGTAAACATTGGAAACCCTTAATTCACCAGAAGGGTCAGATGTAAGAGATATGGAGCCCATTTTTTATATTTTCATAGTGGCTTCATCATCAGTATAGATGGTATCAGAAAAAGACTTACAATCAACTAGGATGGACTGATTGAAGGTCATATGATGAGAAGGTCCTGAGTCGATCAGTCAAGAGGTAGAAACAGAGTTACCTAAAAATGACGAAGTGGGTTCAGAGGCCAGGTGTGACTGGGAAAGCATAGATTGCACTTGTTCCAATATAAATGTCATAGGTGGTGAAGCAGAAGTAGGATTGGGACCTCCAATTTAAGTTGGTGGGTACTTGATCAATGGTGAACTTGAATCAACAACAGCAGCAAAGATGGGTTTCTTCTTGTTTGGGCAGATATACTTGATGTGTCCCAGTTATTTATAATAGTTACATCTAATAGATGTCATGTTCTTGAGAGGGACAGAGTACGAATTGCATTTATTTTGTTTAAATACATTGGATCTTTGAGGTCGGGTTGTTGCAAACACTATTTCTCCTTTAAAACTCTAGTTAAGAGAATTGGTCTTGGTTTCTTATGCAATTAGCTCAGAAAGAGCTTGATTCAGAGTAGGGAAAGAGCTTCTGTGGACCGGCCATTTCTGACACTCTCAAACTCTTGAAAGGGTGCCATTAAGAATTCAATAACTTAAAATACTTCTCGAGATTTGGTAATTATTTCTGTGCTAGGACCATCTTCAATTGCAGGTTCCATAAGTGTTAGAGCATCTCAATGTGTCTTCATGGAAAAGTAAAAACCTGAATTGACTGTTTTCCCTATCTGAGGATTGAAGTTCCTGGACTAATTGATACTTTCGTACCTAGTTAGTCAGATTATAATTTCCTCAAGAAATTTCGATGCTTCTCGAGCAGTTTTGAAAGTGTTTAGGTTGATCTCTACATTACTTTCAGATGAGCCCATCAACCATGCTATAATACGAGCATTATTTATGCCCCATTCTTCTATTTTTCCTGGCTCAGTAGATTTTTTCTGAGTCCCATCTATGTATCTGATGAGACCTTTTTCATAAACGACATTCTGCATAAAAGAGACCCAAAAGTGTAGTTGGTGCCATTGAATTTAATATGTACAAGCTGGAAAGACTTTGATTTTTCCATAAGAAGGGAAATGAATGAGAGAGAGAGAGCTCAACCAAATAAGAGAGATCCTAGAGAGGGCGAGAGAATAGTATGGTCCCAGAAGAGTTTTTGTACCAAATAAAGTAGAAAAGTGAAAGGGTACGCACTTCGTATAGAAAAGGTCGAGAGAGAAAAGAAGAGATCCTTGAAAGGCAGGCTGTGAGGCTGGAGCCCCGCAAAGCTGAGATGCAGAGAGAGAGCAGAGGAGCAGTAAGTTAGAGAGAGAAAACTCTTCTGGGACCATACTATTCTCTGATCAGAGAGAAGGGAACGAAGACTTCTAGTAGAGAGAGAAACCCAGAGAGAGATCAAGGAGCAGAGAGACAAGAGAGATTTGGAGGCACCGAGAATTCAGCAATCTTGGTGTGGTGATTCAAGCCAAAAAAAAGAGATACCCAAATACATATATGGACCTTTGATGAAAATCAGGGGAAAGAAAGTATGGTTTGCATGGAATGGGTATGCACTAAATTAAACAATCGTGGGAATGGGTATGCACCAAGAGAAAGTAGAGGGACTCGATTAAACAATCGTGGGATTCACAAGAAAAAGAACAACTCAAATTGCAATACCTGGTGTTCTTCCAGAAGTTGCAGAGAAATGGAAACGAGATTTGCAGGAAACAGCGGAGATAAGAGAGACTATAGAGATTTGGGGGCCGAGAGTTAACAGATATTTGGGGGCCAAACTTTGGGGATTCGAGAGGTAAGAGAGATTTGGGGGCTGAGAGATAAGATAGAGAGCGAGGGATCACGACACGCAGGTGTAGAGAGAGAGGGTTGGAGAGTAGGCGGAAATCACTCAACCACGATAGAGAGAGATCAGAGAGATAAGAGGGTTCATAGATAAGAGAGAGATCAGAGAAATAAGAGCCGAGAGGTCTGAGAGAGATAAGGGATCAAGGACGTCTTAGAGAAATACCGTGACAGAAAGGTTAATCAGAGTCGAGGACCCACACAGAGAAGGTCAAGATAGGATTTCAGATAACTTTGCTCTGACGCCATGTGAAAAATAACTTTTTACTGTATTTCTATTGATCAATAAAATTACAATATAATTGTGTATTTATAGAGGGTACAACCAATATTTACTAAAACTATATGATACAGTTTCTATAAATGTATATCATCTAATTAGACACTAACAGAACTCAATATTCAGTCGAACCTCTAAAACCCTAATTTCTCTATCGCTCCGACTATCTTCCTTATCAACGCCATTAGAAACTTGAATTTCTCACTCATATACACTGTGTGTGAGTACTCAATATCAGAATATAGAAGAAAGAATTGGAAATGGGTGAACTGTCTGGTATTTGAAGTACCGGACAACAAAGAGTACTTCACTTAAATAATAGCGCCCTGTTCAATGTTTACATTGCCGGACAGGAGACAACTTAAAAAAAAATACCGTGGGAGGGGAGAGGGTGGTGCTCGTAATTGTGAGCATCTTTACTAAAATAAATATTAATAAATGTAATATTCTTTCAAAACTTTAATAAAACTAATCAAACAATATTTGGTGCATGTAAGGCCCCATGAACACAGAGCCAATAGACATACCCTTCGTTGTTTCTAAATCTTCTCAATGTATAGTATTACAGATGTAGTGGTTCTTGTCGCAGGATCCCGTCACAGGTAGCACACACTACGTATTGGCACCATATTGGGCATCAAAGCTTCAAAAAGACACTTTTAATGCATATCAGGTATTGCCAAGCCAGTACCTACCCTATCCGCCATATGAAATGGTGTTCATGTTTTCTTTTTCATGCTATTTTCCTTTTTCTTCCCATTGATACAATATTATGCTACTCATCTCTTGACAGCCTTCAGAGTGCGGTGGATATCTTCATGTTGTAGTTGACAGATTGGAAAACAGAGGTACGCTTCAAGGACATGCATTGACATTAATGAAAGGGGATCTCTTGGACAATGGTTCATATTGACTGCTCCAATATTGATTTGGAAGATTTTCCTTTCTATAATTTGGTTAAACATGTACTATGGTCTTTTAATTTGAGCCTGTTATCTCCGATGTTTAAAGCGTCGTACTAATAATGCGAAGGCCGCAGGTTCATGACCAGCATTGGCACTGCATATGAGACGGATTCACTTGTTGTGAGCTTAAACTGGATTTCAATAATAATGACATTGTACTCTGCATGTGGTGTGAGAATCTGATGTTATGAGCTTGACACGTGCGGGCATATACACGCACCTACATATCGGAACGAGGGCTCTTGGTTTTGGTGGTCGGGTAGGTCGGTGAAATTGTAATGTGACATCAAGGATTGAAATCCTGCAGCACTTAAACCAAAAAGAGAAAAGGAAAGGTTGATAAAGGTGTGAGCCCTATGATGCGAATGCAAATATTCACACACAAATACGTATTCGTATGCACATAGATGATGTAAAATCAAAGCCACATGTACACAAGCAAACGTATATTATGTAAATGCAAAATTACACAATAACTAGCCAAATGATTATATGCAGACGATGCTTCTAGCATGGGGAGGTTTGGAATAGGAATTCAAAGGACACATTATTTTAACTTTGAAGAAAGTTAAATTAGATGGATAACAAAATTTTGGATAATAAAAGTTCTCCCATGTAGATGTTCTACCCGAGGGAGCTCAATTTTAATACTAGTGATTCTTCCGGTCTTTATGTTAAAAAAAAAAGAAAGAAAGAAAGAAGATAAAAGCATATGTAAAAATGGAAAAATAATATAGTCTTTGTAAGGACCAAGACTTTCCGGCGTGTTGAAGTGCGTCGGAGGGCTGTTGGCGCGTGTTTGACAGCCGTGCACAAAAGTGAGTGCGTCGCCATGCACAGCAGTGAGAAACGGAAGAGCAGAGAAGTCGCAGTGCGTACAAGGCGAGCGGCAGGCCGCTGGCGTGTTGAAGTGCACCGGCAGGTCGCTGGCATGTTGAAGTGCACCGGTAGGCCCCTGGCGTGTTGAAGTGCACCGGCAGGCCGCCACCACGTGTTTGATAGCTATGCGCGGCAGTGAGTGTGCCGCCGTGCTTGGCAGTGAGTGTGTCGCTGTGCACGGCAGTGAGAGACAGAAGAGGAGAGAAGTTGTCGTGCGTGCAAGGCGAGAGGCCGTCGTGCGTGCAAGAAGAGGAGAGAGAACGCACACGGCAGTGAGAAGAAGAGAGAACACACGCGGCAGTAAAAAAAAGAGAGAACACGCATGGCAGTTAGAAGAAGAGAGAACTCTTGCGGCAGTGGGAAGAAGAGAGAACAT
Source organism: Amborella trichopoda (assembly GCF_000471905.2). The sequence continues at coordinate 2,744,871 of NW_006497930.1, forward strand.
ACGCGGTGTTGAGAAGAAGAGAGAACGTAAGCGACAGTAAGAAGAAGAGAGAGCGTGCGCGACAGTGAGAAGAAGAGGGCACGTGCGATAGTGAGAAAAAGAGAGAATGCGCACGGCAGTAAGAAGAAGAGAGTGTACGCGGCAGTAAGAAGAAGAATGCCGCCGTGTGCGATGTCGCCGTACACGATGTCGCCGTGCATGATGGTCTCAGCCGCCATGCCTAACACTGCCGAGCCCATGCATGCCCTTTAGATGCCATTTGTTTCTTGCATGCTGCCTTTCATGCCATTTGTCCTTTTGCATGACACTTTGAGTGCCACTTGGCAATTTTGAGCTACCACCTTCCCCTTTTGGCTTATTTAAGCCCTCTTCTTTCTTTCCCCAAGATTTTGTTCTCTCTCTCTCTCCCACATTGGGACCTCCCTTTCTCAATGCAGCCTCTTGGAACCATTTTGAGGAAGTTTGGGAACTTGACCTGTGTGGAGAAATTTGGAGTACTTTTGAGTGCAGGTAAGCATATCCAACGTCTATGTCTCCATAGTTTTGATTGATGCAAGAAATCTAAGCATAGCATAACTATGTTTTGATGGGGATGTAGCTGCATGCTTGTAAATTTGTGCTTGTTTGTGCCTTGCTTTTCCACAAATACTTCTGTTGGCTATGAAAATTTGTGGAAAAGGACCCCTGTGTATCTAATTTACGATGAAAAATATTGTGTTAATACCCATTCTGATTTGGATGTTATTGATCATTCTATAATGTATGCCAAAAACTTTGTTGGGAAGTTCCAAGTACCTTATATAATTTTGTATTAAACTGTTTACTGACCAAATGTGTCCAAATGACCTCAAACTACTTTTAAATGAAAGATGGGTGTGTCAATTTCAAATTTGGGTTTGGAATCATATTCAAATTCCTCGTGGTTAGGGAATTATGCCCCTATTTACATAAATATATCACTGTTATAAGTTGCAGTGAATTTCCAGAACTGTTGTTTATCTAGTATTAAACTGTTTACTGACCAAATGGTGTCCAAATGACCTCAACCATTTTTAAATAAAATGTGGGTGCGCCTACTTTAAATATGGTTTTGGAACCATGTTGAAATTCCTTATGATTTGGGAATTATGCTCTTGTTTGCATGCATATATCAATGTTATAAGTTGAGTGAATTTCCAAAACAGTTAATTATTTTGTATTGAACTGTTTACTGACCAAATGGTATCCAAATTACCTCAAACCACTTTTAAACCATGTTAAAATTCTTTACAATTTGAGAATTATGCCCATGTATGCATGTATATGTCACTATTGTGAGTTGCAATAAAATTTTAGAACTATTATAGGTTTTATGAAAGACTATTCACTGACCAATATGTCTCTGATTTAGGCTAAACCACTTGTAAATGAAAAGTGGACGAGTTTATTTTCAAATTGGTTTTGGAACCATGACTAAAATCCCCATGGAATGGAAGTTAGGCCAAATTTTCTAAGAGGACTTCATACTGAAAATCCTGTTATGTTATGAATTATTGAATATGCATGCTTATGAAATAGTGAATGCTCATGAACTCTGGAATAATTATAATAAGACATGCTTGGGCATGAGTGAATGCTTATAAGATATGCATGTGCATAGTTATAATCTGATATGATAAGACTGTGATATGAACCACTATGCAATGGAACATCCATTGGTAGTGGGCATCTGATATGATAAGACTGTGATATGAACTACTATGCAATGGGATATCCATTGGTAGTGGGGATCTGATGTCATAAAACTGTGATATGAACCACTACGCAATGGGATATTCATTCGTAGTGGGGATCTGATATGATAAGAATGTGATATGAAGCACTACACAATGGGACATCCATTGGTAGTGTTATATGAGATATTGTGATCTTTCCCCGACTCCCGATGATAAGAAGGGAGTTGGGATGTGAATGGAATATTTGGGAGGGTCGCGCTCCCCAAATCTACATGGGCACTACGCATTGGGTCATCCAATGGTAGTGTAATGCTCTCTTGCCAAAAGGGCATAAGAAAAGTGTCGAGTCTTGCAAGGCCACAGCCTATCGAAGGCCCCAATGCGTGCTGGGGATTGTGTGTGTATATGAAGATATTACGAAATGGGTCATCCATTTGTCATTGTCTTCTCTCTTCTTTCAGGGTAGAAGTCCCAAGTAATAGGATTGGTTTGGTCTGATCGATGAGACTTTTATTTTCGGAGTCAGTGCACTAGAATTGCCTATATGCACTATGTGGCTGCCTGTATGCACTACGTGTGTGCCTGTATGCACTACGTGTGTGCCTGTATGCACTACGTGTGTGACTATATGCACTACATATTTGCTTATATACGCTACGTGTTTGTCTGTATGCACTACGTGTTTCGCCTAAATTTTAATCTGTTATTTTGATGAAAAGATGGGGTAATTGTTAGTTCATGTGATGTATGATTTTCTTAGATCTACTTTACACTTCTTCCACCACTACTAAAAATTTTGATACATGACTCCATGTTATGACACCTGCATCAATCTTGGGGGATGTTTATGAATAACATTGTATAGGCAGAAATAAATGATGTTGATATGCTTACTAAGCTTTATAGCTCATTCCTTTGATCTTTCTCTATGTAGAGCAATATACTGCGGTTTCTGAGAGCGGGTGACTGGGTAATCGTGGCATGGCAGTTGAAGAATATGAGCTTGTTGAGAAAGGTCTTATCCAGATTGTAGGTGTCTGTTGGTGGGGGGCCTCATAGTTGTGTTGTTTGCAATCTTGTTTTGTTTTGTTGTTGTTGGGCCTGTAGTGCCTTGAACATGATTGTAAATAAATTTTGGAGCTTGTATATATATATATATATATTGGTTTTATTTTGTCCAGTTCTTTGTACCTTTGTGTATGGTTTTTGCTTTCTTTCGTAGTTTGTTTTGATTTCGCTTTCTAAAAAGCGTTGAGCACACTCCCACTTAAGTGGCATTCGCTACCTCTGGTCGCGGTCCCGCACTCTGTTGCCCTCCGTCAAGTATAATAGGGGTTAGGAGGTGGGGTCGTGACAATTATGGTATTAGAGCAGCCATGATAGGATTCTTGATCTAGAGAGTCTTAGAAGTGTCTTTAGGATGGTTCTTTTAGATAAGCTAGTAACTAGGTGTTCCTGTTTTAGGTCAAGATGACAAGGACTCGTGCTAACAATGTGTGTTCTAATAATGATAACACCGAGGCCTTCAGAGAATTCTTCAGGACTTGAGGGGCCATGACTCAAATAATGAAAGACCATATGCCGGCCCCGTCTACCCCTGTCGCAAACCAGGCTAATAGTAGTCTAATTGAGAGATTTAGGAGGCTAACACCTCCGGCGTTCTTGGGGCATGGGGGAGTAGAGAAAGCTGAGCGTTGGAAGAGGCAAGTGGAGAAGATATTTGATATATTACATTTTTCAGATGAACAAAAGGTTAGACTGTGAACTTACATGTTGGAAGGGGATGCTGAGCACTGGTGGGATTCAGTGAAGCAATCCTGGGAGGAGTCAGGGACCATGGCAACTTGGGAAAACTTTCTAGAGGCATTTAATGAGAAATACTTCCCTAATTCTATCCAAGAGAGAAAAGAAGTGGAATTTATTGAACTACAACAAAGGAAATTGTCAATAGAACAGTATGTAGCAAAATTTGTAGAGCTCTCCTGTTACGTGCCACACATCATTAATATGAAGGCGCGTAAAGCAAACAATTGCGAGAGAGGCCTCAGGCCAGATATAAGAGAGAGAGTACTATCAGCCAACCTCAAGACATTCTCCCCATTAGTGGACCTCGCCATGAAGATCGAGAGAGATTTTAAAGAGTTTCGATTCAGGAAAGAAGGGAAAGTGGGGGTCGTGTCGTCTGGGAATTTTAGGAGGAAGGCTCGACCCCCACTCAGGTTTAGGGGAAGAAACAGTCGAGGCAGTACCAAAATCCAAAAGGCCTTCCCGGGTGATGTAAGGTATAACCGGTGCCCAGCCTGCTCATACTGTGGGTTGAGTAACCATTCTACAGCCGAATGCTATAAGAAGGTGGGATCATGTTTTCGATGTGGCAAGCCCGGCCACCTGTTCCAGGACTGTCCAGTAAAGGGGGCAGAGAACCAACCAAGGACTCAAGGTCTGGTGTTTGCTCTCACGGAGCAGGAATCCAAGGCGTCAACCTTTGTTATCCAAGGTACGCTCTCTGTTTGTGGTATAGAAGTTGGAATCTTGATTGACCCTAGATCTTCTCATTCTTTTGTTGCACCTCACTTTGCATGCCACAGAAATGTTAGACCTTCACTTTTTGACTGGACATTGGTAGTATGCACACCTATGGGGGATTCTATGGAGACTGATATGGTATATAAACAATGTGGGGTTTTGCTTGAAGGGTGTGTCCTCCCTATAGACTTGATACTTTTTAGCATTCAGGATTTTGATGTTTTCTTGGGCATGGACTGGTTGTTCGCACATCATACTATTGTTAATTGTTATGATAAAACTGTGACCTTTAGATGCCCAAACCAGCCTGGGTTACACTTTATTGGTATTAGGGATACTCCCCCTCTAGAACTTATCTATGCCCTTAGGGCTTCCCATCTTCTAGCTAAAAGATGTGTTTGATACTTAGCTTATGTAGTAGAAAATCGGGATGTTCATTCCAAGTTAGAGGAGATACCAATGGTAAGAGAATACCCTGAGGTTTTTCCTAAAGAATTATCGTTTCTGCCTCTGGCAAGGGAGATAGAGTTTGAAATAGATGTAGTCCCTGATACCACTCTCATCTCCAAAGCCCCTTATAGGATGGCCTCAGCAGAATTAAAGGAGATGAATGAGCAATTGCAGGAATTGTTGGAGAAGGGATTCATCCGACCTAGTGTATCACCTTGGGGTGCGCAGGTTCTGTTTGTGAAAAAGAAAGATGGGTCCATGAGACTTTGCATAGACTATAGGCAGTTGAATCAGGTCACAGTAAAGAACAAATACCCCCTGCCTAGGATCAACGACCTCTTTGACCAGCTTCAAGGGGCCCAAGTGTTCTCTAAGATTGATCTCCGATCGAGCTATCACCAACTGCGGGTCAAAGAGGAAGATGTTCCCAAGACCGCAATCAGAACCCGATACGGCCATTATGAGTTTTTGGTAATGTTGTTTGGGTTGACCAATGCCCCAGCTGTTTTCACAGACCTGATGAATAGAATTTCCAAACCCTATTTGGATAGTTTTGTGGTGGTCTTTATATAAGATATTTTGGTGTATTCGAGGAACCTAGAAGAGCATGAGCAACATCTAAGAGTGGTCCTCCAGACTCTGAAGTCAAAAAAATTGTACGCTAAGTTTAGCAAGAGTGAGTTTTGACTTCTTAGCATAGCCTTCCTTGGGCATGTTGTTTCTAAGGATGGGGTCGCGGTTGACCCTTGTAAGATTGAAGTCGTACTTATGTGGGGAAGGCCGACAAGTGTGACAGAGGTTCACAGTTTTCTTGGATTAGCGGGTTACTATAGACGCTTTGTATAAGGATTTTCAAATATAGCACTTCCCCTGACTCGCCTAACCCAGAATGAAGTAAAATTTGTATGGTCAGATGATTGTGAGAAAGGTTTTCAAGAACTAAAGAAAAGACTGACTACGACTCTGATACTGACCTTATCAGAAGGAAATGAGGATTTTGTAGTTTACACTGATGCCGCTCATAAAGGGCTTGGATGTGTGCTTATGCAGCGAAGGATGGTCATTGCTTATGCCTCCAGACAGTTAAAGTCATATGAACAAAATTACCCAACCCATGACTTGGAGCTTGCAGCTATAGTATTTTCCTTGAAAATCTAGAGACACTACCTCTATGGAGCCCAATTCAAAATGTTTACAGATCATAAGAGTCTCAAGTACTTGTTTTCTCATAAAGAATTGAACATGAGGTAAAGGAGATTGATGGATCTATTGAATGATTATGATTGTACCATCAATTACCACCCGGGCAAGACTAATGTGGTAGCATAATGCCTTAAGTAGAAAACTCGTAGAGTCAATGGCACATCTAATGGTTCGAGAGATGAGATTGTTAGAAGATAAGATGGAATGACACCCAGCTCTGCCCCTTGAAGATGGGGTAAGTATGACTGCTTACATAAGGGCTGGGCCCTAGCCATTTCAACAGATTCGGATGGCACAAAAGAAGGATCCCCAGATCATGAAAATGTTGGAGGAAATAAAGCTGGGAAAGAAAGATGATTTCTCTATAAGTGGTGATGACTTGTTAAGATTCAAGGATCGGGTCTGTGTTTCGAATGATGAGGGTGTGAAGAGAGCTATTTTGGAAGAAGCACGCTGCTCCTGTCATGCTATACACCCAATGAGTAATAAGATGTATCAGGACTTGAAGAAAACTTTCTTGTAGAATGACATGAAAAGGGAAGTAGCAATGTTTGTTTCTAAGTGTTTGACATGCCAGCAAGTGAAAGCTAAGCATCAGAAACCCGTCGGGTTGTTGCAGCCCTTGCCCATGCTAGAATGGAAATGGAAACACATTACTATGGACTTTGTATCTGGTTTACCTAGAACAAGCACTGGACACGACAGTTTTTGGGTCGTTGTGGACCGGCTGACCAAAGTTGCTCATTTCTTACCGGTCCACGCAACTTATACTTCGGATAAACTGACCCAGTTATACATCAAAGAGATAATGAGGTTGCATGGAATACCAGATAGTATCGTGTCTGACCGGGACACAAGATTTACTCGAGATTTTGGGTCAATCTGTAGTCAGCCTTGGGGACAAGACTTACTTTTAGCACTGTTTTTCACCCCCATACTGATGGACAATCAAAGAGAACCATTCAGACCTTGGAAGATATGCTAAGCTCTTGTGTTACTGACTTTAAGGGAAGCTAGGATGACCATTTTCCTCTGATGGAATATGCCTATAACAACAATTTCCAAGCCAGTATTTAGATGGCACCTTTTGAGGGCCCTATATGTGAGAAAGTATAGGTTACCTATATGTTGGGATGTGGCTGGTGAAAGGAGGCTTTTAGGGCCAAAAATTGTTCAAGTATCCTTAGAAAAGATTGCTTTCATTCGAGAGAGGCTCATGTCAAAGTCGGCAAAAGGGTAACGCTGATAGCCAAAGAAGAGACCTCGAGTTTGATGTAGGCGATCGAGTATTTCTGAAGGTGTCACCAATTAAGGGCGTTACGAGGTTCGGTAAGAAAGGAAAATTGAGCCCACGATTTATTGAACCTTTTGAAATTCTGAAAAAATTTGGAAGTGTGGCATATCGACTTGCCCTGCCAGCCGAGTTGGCGAACATCCACGATGTCTTTCATGTATCTTTGCTAAGGAAACACCAGCCTGACCCATCCCATATCCTGAAATATGAACCAGTTCTGATTAGGGAAGTCTTGACTCACAACAAGCAGCTAATTGAGATACTGGATAGAAGGGTGCGGGTGATGCGTAACAAGGAGATCCCTTTGGTCCGAGTGTTGCGGCAATACCATTCTCGGGATGAGTCGACCTGGAAACGGGAAGATGAGATCAGGGATAAGTACTCCCACTTCTTTGGTTAGCAGAGGTATGATTTTGAGGACAAAATCATTTGAAGGGGGGGATGACGTAAGGACCAGGATTTTTCGGCATGTAGAAGTGAACCGTCAGGCCGTCGACATGTGTTTAATAGCTGTGCATAGCAGTGAGTGAACCGCCGTGCATGACAGTGAGAAACAAGCGAGGAGAGAAACCACCATACGTACAAGGCGAGAGGCCGCCGTGTGTGCAAGGCGAGAAGCCGCCGTGTGTGCAAGGTGAGAGGTCATCGTGCCTGCAAGGAGAGAAGAGAGAATATGTGTGGCAATGAGAAGAAGAGAGAATGCGTGTGATAGTGAGAAGAAGAGAGAACACACGTGGTAGTGAGAAGAAGAGAGAGCACGCGCGGTAGTGAGAAGAAGAGTGAATGCGCGCGTTAGTGAGAAGAAGGCAGTGGGAAGAAGAGAGAACACATGCGATAGTAAGAAGACGAGAGAGTGCACACAACAGTAAGAAGAAGAGCGTCGTCGTGCACGATGCCACAGTGTGTGATGGTCTCAGCCGCCGTGTGCAACACTGCCGAGTCCATGCATGCCCCTTGGATGCCATTTGTCTATTGCATGCTGCCTTTCATACCATTTGTCCTTTTGCATGACACTTTGAGTGTTACTTGGCAATTTTGAGCTGCCACATTCCCCTTTTGGCTTATTTAAACCCTCTTCTTTCCTTCCCCAAGCCTTTGTTCTCGCTCTCTCCCATTCTTGAGACCTCCCTTTCTCAATACTTAGAAGTGCAGCCTCTTGGAACCATTTTGGGGAAGTTTGGGAACTTGACCTATGTGGGGGAATTTGAAGTACTTTTCGGTGCAGGTAAGTTGATCCAACGTCCAAGTCTCCATAGTTGATTGATGCATGAAATTTAAGCATATCATAAGTATGTTTTGATCGGGATGTGGCTGTATGCTCGTAAATGTGCTTCTTTGTGCCCTGTTTTTTAAGGAATATGTTTCTCATTGGCGCTGAAAATAATTCTGTTGGCTATGAAAATTTGTGAAAAAGTACCCCTGTGTATCTAATTTAAGATGAAAAACATTTGGGGTTAATACCCATTCTGGTTTGGAAGTTATTGAGCATTCTAAAATGTATGCCAAAAACTTTACTGGGAAATTCCAGGAACCTTACATGATTTTTTATTGAACTGTTTACTAACCAAATAATGTCCAGATGACTTCAAACCAATTTTAAATAAAATATGGGTGTATCTAATTTAAATTTTGTTTTGGAATCATGTTAAAATTCCTTATGATTTGGGAATTATGCCCCTGTTTACATGTGTATATCACTGTTATAACTTACAATGAATTTCTAAAACTGTTGCTTAGTTTGTATTGAACTGTTTACTTACTAAATGGTATCCAAATGACATCAAACTACTTTTAAATGAAAGATGGGTGTGTCTACTATAATTTAGCCTTGGAAACATGTTGAAATTCCTTATGATTTTAGAGTCATGCTCATGTTTGCATGCATATATCATTGTTATAAGTTGCAGTGAATTTCTAGAACGATTGCTTATTTTCTATTGAACTGTTTACTGACCAATAGTACCCAAATGACCTCAAACTACTTTTAAATAAAAGATGGGTGTGTCTGCTTCAAATTTGGTCTTGAAACCATGTTGAAAGTCCTTATGATTTTGGAATTATGCCCCTGTTTGCATACATATGTTACTGTTGTGAGTTGCAGTGAAATTTCAGAACTGTTATAGGTTTTATGAAAGACTATTCACTGACCAATATGTCTCTGATTAAGGCTAAACCACTCCTAAATAAAAATTGGATGAATTTATTTTCAAATTGGTTTTGGAACCATAACTAAAATCCACATGGAATGGAAGTTACAAATTTTTTAAAAGGCCTTCATACTGAAAATCATGTTCTGTTAATGAATTATTGAACATGAATATTTATGATATAGTGAATGTTCATGAACTCTTGAATAATTCTAATAAGACATGCTTGGGCATGAGTGAATGCTTATGAGATATGTGTGTGCATACTTGTAATCTAATATGATAAGACTGTGATATGAACAACTATGCAATGGGACATCCATTGGTAGTAGGGATCTGATATGATAAGACTGTGATATGAACCACTACGCAATGGGACATCCATTGATAGTGGTGATCTGATATGATAGGACTGTGATATGAACCACTATGCAATGGAGCATCCATTGGTAGTGGGGACCTGATATGATAAGACTGTGATGGGAACCACTATGCAATGGGACATCCATTGGTAGTGGGGATCTGATATGATAAGAATGTGATATGGAGCACTACGCAATGGGACATCCATTGGTAGTGTGATATAAGATATTGTGATCTTTCCCCGACTCTTAATGATAGGAAAGGAGTTGGGATGTGAATGGTATATTTGGGAGGGTCCCGCCCCCCAAATCTATATGGGCACTATGCATTGGGTCATCCAATGGTAGTGTAATGCTCTCTCGCTAGATGGGCATAAGGAGAGGGTCTAGTCTTGCACGGCCACAGCCTAACAAAGGCCCCAATGAGCGCTAGGGATTGTGTGTGTGTGTGTGTGAGTGTGTGTATGTGTGAAGACATTACGAAATGGGTCATTCATTTATCATAGTCTTCTCTCCTAAGTCAGAGAAGAAGCCCCAAGTAACATGATTGGTTTTGTCTGTTCGATGGGACTTCTACTTCGGGAGTAGGTGCACTAGGATTGCCTGTAGGCGCTACGTGTCTGCCTGTATGCACTACGTGTCTGCCTGTATGCACTACGTGTCTGCCTGTATGCACTACGTGTCTACCTGTATGCACTATGTGTCTACCTACATGCACTACGTGTCTACCTGTATCAGTGTTCGCAAAACCGGCCGGTCCGAACCGGAACTGGCCTGTTAGATCGGTACTACCTACATGCACTACGTGTCTACCTGTATCAGTGTTCGCAAAACCGGCCGGTCCGAACCGGAACTGGCCTGTTAGATCGGTACCGGCAAGGTACCGATTCCGATTAAGGCCGGTTTTGGGGTACTAGTAAAAATTCGGGGACCTCCAAAAAAAATGAGTACCAAAGCCGGCTGGTTAGAGTTCGAACCAGCGGTTTTACTTCAAAACCGGTTAGTTTCTATTAACCGGTCCGGTTTTCTGATATAACAGGTGATATATCGGACATAATGGTATTCTATTAAATAACGGTCGTTATTTCACACAGAGGCCGTTATTTTAAACAAAACCTGTGATTCACGTTTTGCAACCCTTTTTTATTCGATTTTCTGGCTTTTTTTGTTTTTTCGATGAATTATTGCACTTACACACCTGAAAGTTTCTATAATTAACCGTTTATTGAATAAAAAATCCAAGAAGAACGATTTTTTGGTGGATTGAAATGGCAGATTTATGAAATTGTGAAATTTCCGCCATTTTGTCAATATGAGCTTCAATAACCCATGAATATGCATGGAAATTGAGGGCTTTGATTCATTACTGAATCCTTAAACTCTTTTATATTTCGATTTGTCGAAAAAGATGAATTTTGGAGGTTGATTTGGGCCGAAAATGCTGCTGCTCGAAGAACTGTGTTCGATAAAAAAAAAATTGATTTTTAATCGATGTATTGATCGTTTTTTATTGAATTGATCAGTTAATTTCGATCATCAAGGCTTCATAAATCTAATACATCAGATATGTTGATTTATCATTCAGTATATTTATTTATATGAATTTGTTTTTGATGCATTTTTGTTTTGAAAATTACGTGAAGTGAAATATCCGCCATTTTTTGAAAAATGATCTCAATTGTGAATGGATCTTTATGATATTTGGCGTATTTTAATTGTGATTGAAGTATCTATCATATCCTCCTGTCGATTTGTTCAAAAAATGAAAGATTTGGGGCTGATTTTGACTCTAAAGAATTTGTGTTCTTTGGCTTTTAGGGTCCTTCAAAAAAAATGTGTTTCTTAATAAAATTACGTTTTTTTTTATATAAAAATATATTATTTGTGATGAATATGAGAAAAAATAGATTCTTTCTTTTTAATTTTATAAAAAGAATTCCTGTACACAGACATGCTTGGCCATGCTTGGCCATGTGTCTCTCTGTACACAGACATGCGAGGGAGCTCTTCACCCCTGCTGCTATCTGTACACACAAATGTGAGAGGTTCTTTAATTCTAAATCATACATGGTACAGGCATGCGAGGGACTACACACAAGCCAAGTCTCATAAAACACAATTTATACATAACACAAATGTGCTTCCATCCAAATACCATACTGTCAGACCCCAAGAATTTACAATATTGATATTTCTGAGATGTGACAGTCAAAACATATATACATCTCTTGATGGGACAAATTTACAATGGCGAATTCTTACAAAGTAGCAAAAGAAAGTTTAACCACAACAACAATATCTTTCAGAGTTGATCCTGACAAACATTCAAAATGAAATCGCAGTTATCCTGAAAAAAAAATGTTTACCATAATTTGATGAGTTTGGCTACTCAGTAAGTGATCATCATAATTCTAAAAATAATCATGGTTGAAAGATATCAATATTTTTTAAAAAGGAGAACTATTAACAGAAATGCATTAACAGTTCCACTTTAAAAAATGCATAATTAAGTATAATCCGAATAATTGAAATGCATATAACATTTTAACGGCAGTGCATAATTCAAAGGATTTCACAAATTACCCTACTGACGTCCCAAGTAGGTCACCTATATAGCCCATCAGCGTCTTGATGGGTCCACTTAATCCCTATCGACATCCCAAATAGGTCCACTTAATCCCTGTAGGTCCACTTATACCTCACCGACGTACCGGATGAGTCCACTTAATCTCGACCGACGTACTGGATAGGTCTACTTATACCTCACCGGCGAACCGGATGAGTCTACTTGCATACTTAAATTATTTCTAACTCTATTCAAACATTCGAAAGCAGCAATATCATGTACTCAACATATCACTGAAATTATTAGTATGAATTTCACCGAAACAATTAATAACAGTCACTTTCAATAACATTTCAAAAATAACCAGTCAAATATTTTGGGCTCAAATTTAGAAAGGTAGCCGTTCATAAAGACATTCTAGCATAACTGCCAATCTAATATGTCTAGAAAAACTTTTATAGAAATTCAAGAATACGGAATTATCACAATTTATGAGATGTCAATTCGAAAATAAACATTTCACAGACAACGCTATAATCAAATGCAAAAATATCAGTTTTCAAATAATAAGGCAGTCATTTGC
>NW_006497930.1:2757736-2793269 GCF_000471905.2 Amborella trichopoda
GCAGAAATATCACATTTATTTCTAATAATTTTACAGTATCTAAATTTTTTTAACAATAGACAAGAAAAATAAATAAATTTATTTCTAAGAATTTACAGTATTTAAAATTTCTAACATAGATAAAATATCACACTTTTATGAAAAGATTATTTTTCAAAATAATGAGGTCGCTTGCGCATGAAATATATCGTGCCTAAAATTCATGATAATAAGCAGAAGTGATTATTTCATTTTTTTTAAAAAAAAAAACTGATTATTTTTCAAGATAATGAAGTCACTTACCTAAAACATTTGAGAGGAAGCTTTCGATAAAAATTCGGCTAGAGAGAGAAAGAGCTCACTGTGTTTCGACTAGAGAGAGAAAGATCTCAAAAGTTTTTCTAGGGTGGAAGTCCTCACCTTTCTTATTTAAATTCGTAAGACATATTATTATATTATCTTATTAAGCTCCACCTTATACATGAGGTGTGACAATACTATTAAACGTGAAATCTTTAAAGCCCACGTCAACTAAAGGACGTGGTAAAGGAAAGGAAAAGTTAATAAAAGTGGTGATGGTCCCTAAGGACCATAGTACTTATATAAACCATCACATTATAAAAAAGTATTTATTTATTTATTTTTATTTTTTTGAAAGTTTAGGATTGTTACACATACAATGGCACGCTACCCCATGGCTCTCTATGCCACACCTACATCATTAACAGGAGGTGACTTGCCAGCCACATGCTGGCCATTGGCCACTTCGGTGCCACATGTGAGGATGTCTATATTTGGTATTTTACTTTTAAAATCTTTTTTAAAAAAATCTCAATAAACTAAAAGTCATTGTCAATAATTCTCTATCAAATAAGACTAGTTTGATATCTTAGATAATATATAGCAGGAAATTAGGATCATTTTTTGAAATGAAGTCGAGTACTATAGCACATTTTGCTAGATCCATAATCTTGAGCCATTTTCTCGAGCTAACCTAACAAGACCCATATCCTACCTGACTTTGGCAGGGGTCACTGCTTAGTTTATCAAAGTTGGCCTAACAGATAGTTGGATCTATTGGTGTTATGGCCTTTCAAGGCCTTGAAACCACCATTTTCATAGTTCTTGTGCTCCGTAGGAGTGAACAAGAAAACCATGACTCACTAGATCATTGTGAGATGGGATCCAAAGTTGGTGTCTAGAGAGTCACAAAATCCTAGATCATGAGGCAAGTTTATAAAAGACAATTACCTGAGAGGGATTTGATAGTCACTTCTAGTCAAGGTGAATAAGAATACCTCATAATCATTATTTTTGTTAGGGAAACTTGGAAGGCAGGTTGAAACCACCCTTCTCGATCGGCGGTTCTAGGCTCGATGTAACCATGTTGTTTTTGTAACTGAACCTTTAGTATGGGTGTTGAGGTTAAGTAACTTTGATGATAAACCCGCCATGGGGTTTCTGTTCGATGCAATGAGATGTGCAAGGGAAGCTATATTTGAGAATAACATATGGAATGAAGAGATATTAGAAGTTGTTGATCGTAGGTAGAGAGACCAACTGCCCCAGGATATCCATGCAGCAGGTAATTTATGATTCATTGTCGCAATTCATAACTCTTTCTCAACTCCAATAAAAGTTACCGTAATTAATAATATAACAAACCATGTGCATGGTTCTTTCTTAATCCATAAAATTTGTACTCCAATGCCACTTTAGATGATGCATATATCATGGAGGGGGTAAGAAACTGCATCTATAGGTTTGAACCTGATCTTGAAACTCAGATGGAGTGTATGCAATAGGTAAACATTAATCAAAATGTGTACGTAATAAAATTTCAATTTACAATAATGAATTGCATTTCTATGTAATACTAATTTCTTGTATATGCATCTTGTTATTTCTAGCTTATCATGTACATCAAAAAAATGGGGAATTTGCATACAACAATGCCAAAAATGCAGCTGCAAAATTACACCCAGGTTAGTTTTAAGTTAAAACTCGCAATAGTTTAGTATGCTACTATTTGTGGTTTTTTTAAAATCAATTTATTTCTATTGTTAATTATTTCTATGTTTGTCAGTGCCAACACAATGGTGGACGATACACGGAATTCGAACAAAGCAATTACAAAAGATTGCCGTTAGAATTTTAAATCAAACCTGTGCTACCTCAGGCTGTGAGAGAAACTGGAGTACATTTTAGTGGATACGCGCCCTGAGGCAGAATAGGTTAAAGACACAGACGTTGCACAACTTAGTGTACATTCATTATAATTTGAAATTGAGAGAGAAACATAAAAGGAGGACCCCCACAGACTACACGACGAGCAAGCTTAATTACATCTTCCGGAGGGACCTCGCCGATGAGTAGGTGTCACTAAGGACCCCACTACTAGACCAAGATTTTCTTAGTGGGCTAGTTGTCGAAATGGATGATAATGTGAATGTTGCAGCATCTAATGAAGGAGACATGACAATGGACATGGATAACGGTTATACACAGGATGAAGATGAGGCACATGATGATGAAACAGATGAGACAATGGAAAACAATTGGCAAGAACTAGTCATCCAGGAATATGAAGGGGCGCAACATGATGCGATGCATAATGAACATGAAGATTTAATGAGATTAGCTGGGGAGGAAGTCCAGACATTGAGGCATAGGAGTTACTCAACAAGGGAGAGACAGAGCCGTAGCCGTCACCGTAATCTGGTTATTCATGATGATGATAATATTGAAGATACTGAGGGCCATAACACAGAACAGGGTGGGGGTAACATAGAACAAGGTGGGAGTAACACAGAACAGGGTGGGGGTAACACAGAACAGAGTGGGAGTAACACAGAACAGGGTGGGGGAGAGCATGAAGACTGGACAAGTCTAGGAGACTTTGGCCAAGGGGGTACCACAAGAAATCTTCCTGACTGGCGAGGGGGCACAACTACGACATTACAGACTCCACCAAGCCTTACTCAAGTTTTTCACCCCGTAAATCCTGATAGTGAAACACAACAATATCATGATCCCCCTCGTCACTCTCATTACTACTAGCATTAGTTGGACTTTGTAATTTCATTAATTGAATTAATGTCAAATTCTAAATTGTCTTGCATATCTTCATAGTATTCAAATATTAATTTATATAAAAAGTTGTTTTAATTTTTTTGTAAGATAAATCTATGTAATATAATAGTATATACTTAATTTAAGTTTTTCTATTTCTTTTCAATTTTTTTTTAAATTTTTTGGACGTTTTTTACTTTTATTTTAAAAAAAAGAACTATTTGAACGGTTAAAATGGTTAACCGCCCCGGTTAGTCCGGTTCCGGTTCAAACCGCTCCCAGCCCCAAAACCGGTTAACCGTTCCGGTTCGATTTTGCGAATATTGCTCCAAATTCTATCAAAAGAGGCAATTATGACGCTAAAAACTCTATCATCATCATTATTTTAATAATTTTTTAATTAATTGGGGTGCCATATCTTTTGCGAGGCCATAAGTCCTCATATCTTATACGTTAAAAACTCTAACAATGAATGTAAATCTATCTCTAATCCTAACTATAAAATCTAAAGCTCCACAAATTGTGATCATCAAGCATACCTAAAAATACTCGAGAATCTATAAAATTTATCTAGGATAATATGTTGTAAGATGTAGTTCCTTTTTTTTCCTTTTTTGTATAATGTCCATTGAGGTCGATACGAACAATTGGAGGGGTTTTTTTAACATCAGAAACATATTTTCCAGTGAATTTTGGAGGTGGCCTCTTTAAATTCCAGTGAATTATCGAACCCTAAAATTTTATCAAGATTCGGGGCCAGGTAGTATGTCTTTGCACTTATTTGTTTTCCTTTTTTTCCCTGCTGATATGAGAGAGGTCTTGGCTGCGAAATGAGCTAGAGAGAGAGCTGAGAGTTTGTTGGGTGCTGAGCTAATGGAGATGGGTCTGTAACTTAAATCATCAGAGAGAGAGAGGGAGAGGTGAGCGTTTGTGTTGGTGGTATGTTAATGGAGATGGGTCGGTCTTGGACCATGACTGTCTTCACCCAATGTGCTCTATTTATCTTACTCTGGGTTGCCTTGTACATGGGCAAGAGTGAGAAACCCAGGAGAGCCTCGCCATTGGATCTCTACTTCATCAGTGTGGGTGGCGGAGAAAGGCCACCCAGTGACCGTACTTTGCTTCTTAGACAGGTTGGCTTCTCAGTTTATCTAATTTGTGTTGCTGGCTCTCATGGATTTTGTGTCACATGCAAATATCTTTTTTCTTCTCTTCTGTTGCGAAAATTTAAGTTTATCTACTTGGTTCAAAATCTAGACAGTTTCATGCGTTTGGGTATCTTTCTCTATGACTATATGGCTTTTTCTTTTGTTTACTGATGCAACTTGGTTTCCGGATTTTCATATTTTGTTGCACTGTATTGTTCTTTATTGTTTCTCTCTTTAAAATTTGATAAATCTGCTGCTTACCTTTTAACTGTTTTCTTCTTTGTTTGTTTTTTTTTTTTTTAACTTTCATTATTTTCTTCTTTGTTTTCCTCTTGCAGGTTCTTATGTGTTGTACATCTGTTTCTGATCTTCTTTATTTTCTTAATTTTCCTTCATCATGTCTACTGCTTCGAGGCTCTTTTTCCTTCATAAGACTTAAGTGTGTTGTGCTCAAAATTTGAATCTAGATCTTTTCCTTACTTGGTTGCCTTAATTGCCTCTTTCCCCTCTCTTCTTCTTTAGTTTTGATTAATTATTGTTGGTGTACCAATTAAAGATGGAAAAGACGGCGAGGTTTTACAAGGTTAAATTTATTGTGAGCATTGCTGAACTAGGTGAGGAGGATCCCTTAGTGAAGAATGTAAGATATTTCTTTCTTTTCTTTTCCTTTGGAAGGAATCACAATGTTATGTGCTTGACTAAAGATAGTCTAGCTGATGCTTTATTCTGAAGTAAAGTTATGTTCCTCTTGATTTTCGTGGGTTGATCAGTTATTCTTGTTGTATAGAGTTAGGGAGTGCTATCTCGTGGTAGTCCTTTTCTCAACTAATCTGATCATATGAAAAATGGAATAGAAACTGAGGTGAACTGTGCTTCCTTTGCAGGCTACTTTGGAATTCCCATCACTAAAGGTTCCATGGTATACCATCATTTGAAGAGAACTGCTGTAAATTGACTGTATCAGAATGTTTATTTTAGTACGAGCTGCTCAATATTGGCCTTCAAAAACCTTTTCTTGGGATTCATTCACTTATCAAAAGGAAATCTTGGGAGTCTTTTAAGTCTTCTTCTGAGTTTATAATACCACAGGAGTCTAAGAAAGGAGATTGAAATTCTTCTTACCTGAGCAATGGGTTTTGTAGGTATACAAGTGGATCAGGAAGGGGATACTTTTGGAAGCAGGTTTCAATTCCATATGATCGTTTTCTTGATATTTTTAGTGTAGATACCAGATCTTTGCAGGTATTTACCGCTGGATCCTATGATCCTTCTGTTTCTTTACTTTCCTGTTTTTGTGTTATAGGAATCTAGAATGATATTGCTGAAGGGATATTGTTATGGACATCCAAAATGTTTTCTCTGCCTATATAATCCTCTAATCAGAACTTTGTTGGCTTGATATCTGTAGCTGTTTGTTATGTTGAATACTCTGTTATGGCAGTGTGCCCATTTATACCATTTGGGATCTTGGTCTCAAATCCCTTTCGATGATTTGAGAAGCCTAGCTCTTGAAGAAGAGACCTCACTTGTTCACATTGTCCAATAGATTTTATTGAATCATGGCCTAATAGTGGTTTACATACCTATATATATGATGGAGTGTACATCACAAGTTGTACTACTTTATCAGGTAAGTATATGACAAGTAAAAAACATGGCTAAAATGTCGATGCTTGAGTATGCTCCTCAAATTGGGAAATTATCTGCCTTCCGATTTTTCCTATCAGTTCGAGAAAAAGTTCTTTGGCTTTGCCAAGAAATTTAATACATAAGTTGGTCAATAAGGCATACTTTCCTGTTTTTCTACTCATAAGACTAAATTTTCACCAGTAACTATGGAATATTTCCACAGTAGATTTTGTAAGCAGTGGTTAAAAGCGCAAACATGTGCTCAGATACACCAGGTTCCGAGCCTTAGTCAGTGGCCTGACTCAGCCGAGTTGGACTGTGTTAGAGGTCATAAGTACACAAAAATTTGTGACTCAGTGAGATTCGCCCGAGTCTCAGGGTTATTTGTCCAGACCTGGCATCCTGCTGGGTCCGTGTGACTCAGGTGAGTCTGAGCCGAGTTACCAACTTTTTAGTCGCTGTTGTAGGGTACCTAGTATGCAGTTTTCATCGTGTAGTTCTAGTCTAATGCTTTTTGGCTACGGCACGGCAAGTTTTTCTTAGGGTTAAGAGTTTTAATGATAGGCTAGCATTCTTACAATGAAAAATATGGTATATGAGCAATCTGTTTATTAGAAATACAAACCAGTTTGGCTGACTCCACCTAGAATTTATGAGGAATATGGGACGGAGAATACTAGACCATTTATTGATTCTACTATTAGGTGAATTTGAGCATAAAAGTGAAGACCTTTAATGCATCTTGCCTTGTACATGATCTCATTGAGTTATTTTCCTAATGAACTTTGTTTAAATCATCTTTAAATATTATAGAGGGGTCACCCACTTTGGACCTAAGCTGAGTTGAACATATATTTGAATATAAAGGATAACTTTTCCCTCTGATAATTTGTATATCAAGGATAATTATAATAAGGCACAGAATAGTACACAGATTTAGCTCAGTGTGACTCCTACATGTTGAGAAACAACGTCTAATAAGAAAGTTGAAGCATGGTTCCTATTGGGATAGAATCAGCTAATCAGTTTGCTTAGTGCTGACTTTTTCTAGCCATAAAATAGGAATACTGTTAAAGAGTAAATCTTATCTATTCCTCCTTGTTATTTATTTGTTTATTCCCAAACACATCTGATTTGGATGTTTGATTAACATTCTCTTAGTGAAACAGTCTAACCATCCAATGGCCTCTGCCACTCAGGTTCTTGGATTAGAGTCCTATAAAGAAGACAACAAGAATAGAACATCCAAAATCCAATTCAGCAAGTTGGCCCACTGAAATGAATTTTGTGAATAGGATAATAGAATGCAACCAAGAGAAACATTATAACTATGGTGTGAAATATTATCAGTGAAACACAAATTAGTTGTCCTTTTTGAGAAGTGAATGTTTTTTTATTATTTTCAATTACCTATTCTCTTTCATTATGGTATCTTTGCTATGCGTTCTGTGTTATTCTAAAAGTCACATGTTTTTGTACTTCTTGATCCTTTTGAGGTGCCTGTCATCACTCCTGTCCCCACACATATAGATGGATCTTTAATTGCACGATAGAGTTCTCTGAGAATATCTCTCTTTTCTCTCATGAAATTTGATTACCATTTTGGCGACGAATACTTCTTGATATTTTAATGTGAAATATTGATTATTTTCAAATTTATACTCCTTAGGATTGTTTGCAGACAAGACCAGCAACAGTTGATGAAAGAGATCAACTAGAATGGCTTGTGGAGAAACTTAAAGCTACTAATGGTATCTGGTATGCAGTCATAATAGAGCCGTTGTCATTAACTTGGAAGATGAGCTGCTTTTAGTTGTAATGTTATACTATACTGTAAATGTGCTTGTTTGGAGGCATGTCATGAAATGTTTTATTATTTTAAGTCATATTCTGCTTTTCTCATTGGGAAAAGATAGCACGAAATATGCTATTGTTTCACTGAGTTACAGTGAAATTCTCTTAGGAAGAAACTATATCTCCTTGAGGAAGCATATCTTCTAAAAGTGCAAAATAAAAACCCAATAAGTGCTTTCTTCGTTAAGAGACAATACATTGTCTGGATTACTTTTGTTTCAAATCAAACAGTGTTTGAAGAAAATAAGAAACAGCATGAATGTTATATATAACCAAAGTACCAAGCATACATCAACATGACTTTGTGTGAAGATCTAGGGCTAAAATGACTGAAAATACTCCTACATTTAAGTAGGTTTATTATTTATTTTAGATTGGATACTTAATCTTTTAGTAGGGCTAAGATTTGCACTAATGTTGTTGCACTTTTCCCTTGTATTTGACAAAGTACCAAGAACATCACCTGTTCACCTCAGAAAATTCTATTATCCGTAGTTGAATATGAAATATGCCCTTAACAAATATAAATAAATAAGGAAAACCTTACCTTAATGAAAAATTGCCCAATTAAAACAACTCTAGAGAAGACTGCACTTAAATTAAAAAATAAGTCTACAGAAGAATGTGCTACTTGCTTATTTTACAGGTCGTGAACTTTAAAAGATGCCTCTAACCTTAACAAAATTGTTAATTGAAAACAAAAAAACAGATTTTGATGTTTTAAGGTCAGATTAGAAGATTAATCTTATATAACAGGACTATCCATTTTACAGGACATGGATATGGGAAAAATTTCTATGAACAGGACTATCCATTTTTACAGCAACGAGCCCCCCCCATGCTCCCCACCTCCCCCCACACACCCACCCCCCACCCCACCCCACAAAAAAAAACCATCTGTTTATTGGATGGCCTCTCCTGCTCTATCTGCAACCATCCAACAAATGGACAAGAATATCATATTAAATTTTTTTCCTTTTTTTTTGGGTGTGCTTTGCAAAATTTCTTGTCCTAAAAATCCTAGTAACATGGTATTTTTGGGGTCTGTCAACATTGACAGCAGACAGCCCCATCCACTGGCAGTTTGTGCTATAGATAGGATGTTATTGAGTGTTGAAATATCGATATGTAGCTCAAACAAGGAAAAGAAAGAAGGGATAGGCAGAATTTGTGTGTTTTTGTGTTTATGTGCATGTGTATGTGTAATTGTATTCATGTTTGTATAGTGCTTGATATATTTTTTAATATAAACTGATGCACTCCAAAAATATGATGAAAAAGATTACTACAGGACACATGCAAAATGTGATTCCTAGCCTTCTCTCCGATATTTTATGCCTGTGTTTTGGAGTTATATTTTCCGCTGCTAAGAGCTTCAACAAAGAAATAATCTGCTTGTTCTGCTGCCTGTCTGTTTGTAGTTTTGTCATCTTTTGTGAGGGCCTTTCCTTTAATGAAATGACAATTATCTGTGATTTGTTTTCTCAAATTATAAAATAGCTTCGATTTTTGTGGTTATTGCTATGAAAAATATTGTTGTTTAGTGAAATGATGTGGTGGACAAGCTGGTTGAAGGAAGCGGTAGGTCTAAATGCATTACACACATGGACCCATAGTGTGTATGCTCCTCTTTTGATGTCTACCCGTATCTCTTACTGTAATCTTGCCCCTAACTCCCTTCTCTACTTCACTTTCCTCCTTAGCACGTAGGATATATGTCTCTGTATGCACTCTCAACTGCAACTTGATGTATATCTCATTTTCTTTATAAACTGTTAATTGACATTATAAAAAGAAAGATTGCACAAATATTTGAGAAACTCAACAAGTTTCCTGAGTTATTTGTTTAATTAGGCTAGTCGACTTCGTTTTGGCATTGATCAACTCGGTAACTGAATTTGAGGTTTTGAACATTGATTGTTGTAGCCCTCAATCACCAATTTTGATTATATAGTTTCTTAATAGTTGCAGCAATTGATAAGAAATTAGTCATTGCAAACCCTGAACAATCCAATACATACTTTTTATGGATAACGCATGTATTAGGGTCTCTTGTTGAGTTTGATTCATGTTTAATCTTTAGAATAGTCAAGTCCCTTGTGTCAATGTTTCATGAAGATATTTCTTAGCTTAGTATAACTTTATGCTATCATAAACTTATCCATTCTATCATTATTTTTAGGGAAGTTTATTAAAATGGCCATAAGAGATGAATTGTTAGAAATCTTAGCCATTTGCAAATATTCCAACTCATGATCATGTGGATTTTGATGAGTTTTTGGTAACTAAAATCAAAAGATATGGGTAGAATATTAAATAGTTCATTTCTTATGTGTATTTGGATAAGTTTCTTCGTTTTTTTTAATCAATGTTCACATCTTCTTGTAGCAGGACTTGCAATTAGTTTCTCTAGCCTCATTATATATATATATATATATATATATATATATAGATATATATATATATATATAGATATATATATATATATATATAGGAAAAAGCTAATAATAGCTGGGCAGCTATAATGAATAGTAATATAGGTAGAATGGGAGTCGTCAGATCTTCATCATGTGGTTCAAAATACATATCACTCTATAAATTTTAATATTACATAGATTGCATTCATATGTATATGGGGCCCAGCCCATCCGGGTCAGACATTTTCGGTCCAGGGTAGACTCAAGCTACATTATCATAAATTCGGGTGGGGACTGGCCATGCATGAAACTAATTATTTGGCTCGGGCCTAACCAAAATTATTTCAGGCTTGGCTTGGGCCAAGGCTTTTCTGGCCAAAACTTGGTCAGTTGACAACCCTAATTTTGACAGATGCTTTGTGGAGAGTCTAAGGCTCCTAGAGAATTGCGGTGCATCATGAGTGTTGTAGAGAAGGATGGGAAAGAAATCAATAAATCAAAAAGTAACGATAAAAATAAATAGATGAAAGATTATACTCTCTCTCAGGGTCTACAAGGGAGTCCACCCCAAAAAGATCTCTTCAAAAGATCCAAAAACAAACTCTTTTCTATTCACTCTTTTTTTCCTAGTCCAATGGTAACATATTTAAGAAGGAAACAACTCTAAACCCTAACTTGCATCTTAAGAAATATTGATCAATATTAAATCTTGGCCCTTCATCTTAAATAAATAATCTTTCAAAACTGCCCCCTAAATATTTACAACCAGAAAAGACAAAAATAACCTTAAAGAAAACTAGAACCCAAAAGAACCTCAAACTTAAAATCTAGAAAACCGAAAATAAAAAATAATTAAAACTCTGTCACTTCATTCTCTCGGGGCTCGAGGTTGGGAGAAGCTCGAGCTCGAGCTTCTTGAATTAATTATATCCTCTAGAGGCCATTGGAGTAGTTGGTGATGGAGTCCTACCATTTGCCTTGGTGCCTTGTATTCTTCAATGAAACAATTGATCAAATACTTGATATCCAACTTATAACGAGCCTCTGGAATCCCCAACTTAATCTTGCTTTCTCCTTTGAGCTAAAAGGGTTGTATTTCAAAAACCGCAACTACTGTATTGTCTTCTTCCTGATTGATTGTTGAAATTTGTAGCACTTTTGAGTTGTTGTCAACATCTTTTGTCTGAGATTTACCTCTTCATGTTCTTGTTCTTTCTATTGCAATTTACTAAGACATGTAGACCTTGTTGTATTACTTTGCTAATATGGTCTATCAGGTTCTTTGAGTCTCTCAAATATTTGATCCAGTCAATCCAAATGCTCTATAATTGGATCAATAGATGTTGTGATGGTATCATGATGTATGGATTTCAAGGCTTTGATACCAATTGTGCAGAGAAGGATGGGAAAGACATAAATATATCATAAAATAAAGATAAAAATGAACATATGAGATATTATACTTTCTTTAAGGTCTGTAAGGGAATCCACCTCAAAAAGATCACTTCACAAGGTCAAAAAACAAACTCTTTTCTCTTCACTTTTTTTAACTTGCAACCCTAAGAAATCCTAATCAATACTAAATTCTAGCCCTTCATCATATATATATATATATATATATATATATATATAAACAACTACTTCCAATACCACCCCTCAAATCTCTACAACAAAAAAAACAAATATAACTATTAAAAAGACTAGAAACCCAAAAAAACCCCGAACCAAAAAAATAGAGAACATTAAAATAGAAAAAAACTCAAACGCCCATTATTAGAGAGAGAGCTTTGATGGGGTCTTCTGGAAACTGAATCTGTTGTCATTTGTAATTCCACATAATCAAAATAGGTATGAAAAAAGATAGGTGAACGTTTGGTTCTTTATGAGGCCCTTCATTGTGGGATGGGAAATCACTTGTCATCAAATAGGTCTGCGAAAAGATAGATTACATTTGGAGATTAAGTATCACTATGGTTGAGGTTAAATTTCTATATTATTGCCATGCGTGTAGAGAAGCTAAATTTAAAGGCAATGAGTTTGGCAGAGAACATAGTGACCTTGAGAATAATGATTTTGGGATAGTAGGAATATATTAGTAACATGGCCCCAAGACTAATTTAACCACCAAAACTGTGTGTTTTTGTAATTTAAAATCCCTTGTTAAAATCTCTTTTGATGGTTGAGATCTATGAAGACCTCTGCCTTACTTAGCACAATGCAGTACATACATTGGGATCTGGAGCTTATGAAAAGAAACTAATGAATGATCTTTATTGATGGACTCAACTTGATTGTGCTTTCATCTCTGTCTATTTAATGCAGGCATATAGTTATAGGGTTTCATCCGTTGATCAATTGCCAAGGGCATAAGAACATTATGAAGACCAAGCTTTTTCAGCCATTGCACCATATCTTTCAAAAATATGAGGTGGTGAGCCCCAATCACATCATGCACGCTCACACACATGTATACATTCATTCTTCATTTACTCTATGATTTCTGTCCTTTGAGTAGTCTCCATCATCTGATCTGAATGGCAAACAGTAGAGATGAACTGCTCCTCCACCATTGTCTGCTTAAGTTGAGGAACTGTTGATCTCCAGCATCCATCATTGAGAAGTATGGTGAAGACACTTTCATGTACAAATATCATATTACATGTACTGCAGTTCTCTTTCCATATATATATATATATATATATATATAAAAGAAGATACTACAAAACGCTTATAGGTGAAAATGAACAGTGATTTCGTCTATCCTCATCACCGTCCAAAGTTCATTGTATGGCCACGATTGTCCGGTAGTGTTTCATTTTTCTTTTTTTTTTTACAAATCGGAATGACTTGAAATTTGGAGCGTGTGTTCATAAAAAATAGGCAAATCTACAAAAAATATAAAAAACATATTTTACATGAAAAACAGTGGCCAAAATACCCCCGAAAAATTTCTGGGGTATTTTGGTCAATTTTTGGCGAATTATGTTTTTACTATTTTATTAGGTGCGCCTCACTAAGATATACATACGCTCCAAATTTCAAATTATTCCGATTTGTAGAAAAAAAAATGAGAAATGAAACACTAACGGATAATTGTGGCTGTGCGATGAATTTTAGATAGTGACGAGGGTAGAAGAAATAGCTGTTCATTTTCGCCTATAGGCGTCGGGAAGATTTTTGTCATATATATATATATATATATATATATAATGATGTGTTTATTGCAAAGAAAAGCATATTGCCGTGCATTATGATTTACAAAGAGTAAACTATACATTACATGAACTGCCCAATGTCAACAACGAATGGTTGATGTGAACCATCCTCCTCTCAATGTCCACTTCCACAATCTCATTGGTCCGATGTTGACAGCAGATAGTTGAGGTGTTTAGTGTTTGTAAACTACATGCATCCAAGCCCTTACTACTTTTTTCTTCTTGTACATGTATTTTGTTCAGAATGTGTACCTGAGCAGGCAGGAAGGAGCTGGTCATTACATAAAGGAGGGGACGACTGCTTATATTGGGAATCCAATTCCTGCAGTTGTATGCAATGGCATAACATGCAATAATGCTTGCTGCATTGAGTGAGTTTTGTAATTTTATTATCTTGTTTGGCTTCTTAGGCAGAGAGAAACAATACCAAGGATGCATTTTGTGAAGTATTATGACCAGATCTGTGACATCTGATTTTTCATGATGATTTTGGACACCGCACCCGCCCCCCATCCCCCCAGAAAAAACCAAAAATAAAAAAAGAAAAAAAAGAAAGAAAAAAGAAGAAGAAAACTGTCTGTGTGTACAATTATCAAATTTTATCTAGTCATTTAATGTAGCTCTTTGTTGTGTCTCAGAGGAATGCATAATGGATTTCTGCTCCATCGGGTTAGTCCCTTGGAAATGGTATGTATGCAAGTCATGATTGCTTTACTTGATTGATTTTAGGAAAAATTTCGTCTAGATCCCTCAAAATTTGTTAATTTTCATAGTAACCCCTCCCTTATTTTTTCTATTGCGTGGCATTAATTTTTATAAGTATCATCCCATCCCTCCTGACATTTTTCATATTTTGTCTTTATTTTTACTTCACCAACTTACCTCAATAACTCCCCTTCCTCATAGCTTGCTTTTTTGAGGGACAAGGGGGACAATGATTGGGAAAATATTGCATATTTTGTTTGGGGCAGTTATTGGGGTAAAGATAACATAGAAAGGGGAGGGTATGGGAAGGGGTGGGATGATATATACTTCTAAAATTTAATTGTGCATGATAAATAAAATGAGATATGAGCTATTATGATTTTTTTTTTTTGGAAGGGTTCCTACAAATTTTTCACTTGATTTTGTTGCTTATTTGACTGAAATCCACGGACATGTAATCTTTGTCCGTGAATATCCTTTAACATAAAGTTATGCTTTTACATGGCAGGAATCATACTACATCAATTCAACAGGCAAGATTGTGTTCAGATCGACACTGTATCAAGGGAGAAAAGAGGTTATGTGATAATGACTCTCATTATTTTGTTTCGAATAATCATTCATTTTCTTGGCCAAGTATCATTCTTTACCCTCACAACAATACCGTCCGTCTTTGAAATGAAAAGTTAAGATGCCATTTACCTTTGTGTTCCACAGTTTATCCAAGTAAAAATAAAAACAAGAAAAATCTCACAGTTCTCGACAAAAGAATTAATTTTTCTCATGGTATTTCTTGAAATTGAATATATTTGCCCGTTTATTTCTTGTTCACATTTTCGGGGTTAATGCACTCCTATTATTAGCTGGCTAAACTTGTATGGTTAAATTTCACAAGATATCGAATGCAAATTAGTTGTCATATTGGTTTTTAGATTGTCCCTTGTTTTGTATTTGGGTAAACTACAAAAATGGTACATCAATGGGGATTTGGGCCCTACCATTTGGTGAGAATGGAGTGAGACCTCACCATGGAACTCGGCAACCTCACCATGGAATTCGGTAATACTACCGCCCAAATCCACAAAATTCTCACTGTCTTTACCACTTTGAGAATGGCCAGGGCTTTGGCGCCATTCTCAAAGTGGGAAAGACCAAGGATTTTGTGGATTTGGGCCCTACCTTTTAGTGAGAATGGAGTCTATGACTTCATCATGGAACTCAACAATACTATCGCCAAGACTCCAGGCCAATCTTGAAGTAGTAAAGACAGTGGGGATTTAGGCGTGGCCGCACGAGCTCCAAAGTTTGTATCCCCATGGGTATTGTCCCTCTCTCCCCAGAGGGAAGGGCCTAAAATCTCCTCACTATCGAGCCCCAAAACTCAATTCTCAAGATAATGGAATTACCAAAAAATTTATAACTAAATTATGGGGCACATTCCCTCAAACAAAAGCAACACGATTTGTGCTCTTATTTCAAAATTTGATATCTACTTAAGAATCATTAAATGGTGAGTCTTTTGAATTTTTAAATTTTTTTTTTCAAACTTAAATCTCCATCCCCAAAACTTTGGACGGTATTTATTCAATCTTGAGAGGTAATTTTTTAATTTTTTTTTAACATCATTCGCCTGTTTTTTGATGCCTTTTTGGATGCCTTTTTTTTTTTCACATAATTGGGTTAGTGAATAGCTTGCTCGTGAGAAAAACAAATTTGCTTTTCAAAATTATCATGCCCGCTGGGTTGGATCTGAATAAGCGCGATCTGACTAGGGAATTGTTGGTCTGTGCCAGTTCGCTGAATATATCGGAAATTAGGCGTTTCCTGCTATAAATGGGCCACTTTTGATACGTTATGAAAAGGAACTGGTTTTTTTTTTTGAACTATTTTACTTAATATCCCGGTATGCGGCACCTCTAAGTGGATGGCCTCACACCCACTTGGTGCAATGGGAGATAGCCCAAACCTAACCGGCTCACGTTTGATTTGCCTTGCCCTTTTCCTTCCAATGCCTTTTGAAACTGCTGACAATTACAAGGGATTTCTCTTTTTATAACTCGCGACTCTATTTTGCTTATCGCCTTGAAGGATTTACATGTGACCCATATGTGACATATTAAATCGGTTGGGTCATGTATAACTTTTTGCCTTTTATATGACCATTCTCCTTTGTAAGAGAAAACACTATTTATGAGCAAGAAGAGTTGGCAATGAATATTTCAAAAAACATAAAAAAAAAAAAAAAAGAAAAAAAAAAGAAAAAAAAGAAAAAAAGAGGAGTTGGCAATGAGTCCATGGTGGAAGAATTATCTAATTATTTCCCATGTCGCCTAATTATATCCTGATCAAATCCATTTGCCGATTCTCTATATTTAAGTTTTATCGATTTTTACTTTATTATTATTTTTAAATGATCTAGTTTCTTGGATAGACCATATTAAAAAAAAAGAAAAAAAAAAACAAAACAACAAAAAAGAAAGCAAAACCACAGGTTATCCATCCGAATGGGCTTGCTCAATTTGAATGTAATCCCTCTTTTGTTCACTAAAATCACAAAATCAGTATAAATTTTTTGTAAAAATATTGTATCAAAATTAGTATAAAAAATAATCAGTAGACAATCAGACAGAAAATGACGTCTCAATATTCATGTCTTTTTACAAAATACGAGAAGTTCATAATGCATTACACCCATTTTCGGGAACAAAAAATAATAATGTTTTTAATGATTTCTAATAATTATTTTAATTTTTTTGGAATTCATAACCATAAATCAAATGCGGTATTACATGGAGCTGCATTTTTTCTTCAATTTTATATAAATGTCCAACACACACTCCTTTTTTTATTATTTTCTCATGTTATATTTTCTTATGTTTCAAATATGAGCGTAATAGTTTATTTTATTTTGGAAGGGTAGGGCTCTCCGATAGCTGGGGGTTCATTTTTGGATGTGAAAGCTATGATGTTTGGGACATTGAACCGTTCAACTTTAGGGCAGTCTGATGTTTGAAAAGTTGGATCGACCCAAAATGATTTCATAACTGTTAGGCAATTCTACACTTCCCATAAATAAAATACGATAAAATAAAAATTGGTCCGATGTTTGCAACATCATACCAAAGCCATAAGTGAAAAAAAGAAGAAAAATGCGTGCGCGTTGAACATCCACATAAAATTAAGGAAACATAATGCATATTTATGATATAGACGTGATTGTTGCAAAATTTTTTAATTCCTGATTAGGTTTATTTGGCTAATCTGGATTAGTGATCCATAGTCATTTTCTAAACAATGAATCCATCTTGTGGAGCCAGATTTTCAAATATGAAAAATTGTTTCATACGGGTTAGACCGCATTTCGACAATATGCGGTCCGAAGGTATAAAGCATCCATCTTAAAGATGGATGCAAATAGGTGGTCCATCTAAATAACGAGTATAACTCACAGTCCAAATATTTTATAATATAATTATTATTTCTAGTTTTTTTATTTTCCTTTTCATATTCATATTCATATTCTCCATGTTAAAGATGATATGTCGTCTAAAAGTTTAGGATCAAATTATATTTAAAATATATATTTATAGAAAAAGTTTATATAAGGTTACAACTTTAAAATGTTGAATTACAGATGCACCTAAAAAATCCATCGGAAAAAGCTATTTTAATGTTGAAAAACATTGTGATTGATCATCTCGACATCGAGATGTATGACTATGAAAAATAAAAAAATTTTGAGACTAAAAAATAATGCATCTTACAACATATTATCTGCACCGTCCATTTTTAAGATTTTCTTATGTTTATAGATCTACTTGATTTTAACCATTTTTAAAATTTAAAATTTTATAATTAAATATAAAAATATATCTTAAAATAATCCTAAAAAAATATTACATCAAAATTATATAAAAATATATCTTAAAATAATCCTAAAAAAATATTACATCAAAATTATCTATTATGATAAAATTTGAAGGTAGGAATTGGATTGTTTAAAGTTGTAACCTTATAAAAACCGCACCCTATATTTATTACCAAGCCCGTTTTTCTGCAAAATGCCCCGCTGGCCGCATAGAAACCGTGTCCATCTTGATCATTCCAATGACAAATGTAAAGGGCAAAAGATTTCCTATTCCCGCAGGAGTATATTAACTATTTACTTCCTAAAAAACTCGGGATAGATATACTTTTTAGAGCTCAAATTTTAGGGACGGACATTTTACAGCCCATAAACAATTCTCAATGAAAAAGTTTTTAAATAAACTGTCTATATACTAAAAATAATAATAAGAACTCAAGTTTGAATAGAGACTCTCCTAGTTTTGAAGAGGTAGGTAAAAAATGTTAGGACACGATATCTATTCGGCCAGTCCCTCTTTCCTAGAAATACGAGTTTGACAATAAATATATTTTTCAAATATCATTTGATTTTAATTTTTAGAGAATATATAATCTTTTAACACGGAGATCATGAATATGAAAAAAAAAAAAATTAAAAATTAGAAATAGTAATTTTATTAAAAAATATTTGGATGGTTAGTTACACTTGTTTTTAGCTGGACCACGTATTTGTATCGATTTTTAAGATGGATGCTTTATACCTCTTGGACCTTGTAGAAATATGAAACAATTTTCCAAAATGTTAATAAGACTCAAAACTCAAATTTTTTATTTTGAAAATAAAACTCAAAATAAAAAAATTTTCTTTTTAAAACTAATTTTCGAGTAGTCCTATGTGATTCCCAAAACTTTAGACTAAAATACTTTCTCTAAATAAGTGTTTTGTGTGAGGGAGTAGACCTGCTCGGTGTCAAATTCGAGATAACTCAAAGAGATAAAATTTTCAGCCATACGATGAGATCAAATTTAGAATCTGGACCCTTCATCATCGCCCTTGGAGAAACACGCGGCGGATGTTGGCCCAGACAAACCCTAAAAACACAGAACTGTTAGCCCTAAAAATTGACGGGCTACAAATTGGGGGTTTCACGGAAGCTTTCTCACTCATGAGTTTAAGTCTGAGGCTTAGAGAGAGAGAGGATGGAGGGCTGCCCCTCTTTAAGCCTGTGATTCCTTACCAGAGAGCTTTTCTACTTTCTCTCTCTAAAATGCCATTGGCATTAATGCAGCTCCTGTGAGAGAAACTGGCAACCCTAAAGGCCCTTCTTCTTCTTCTTCTTCTTCTTCTCCTTCTCCTTCTCCTTCTTCACTATGAGGCGATGATGATTATGCAATTTTCTTCTTTTCAGTAGAGTTTCTCTCTCTAAACTCTGGCAAGGCAGCATGGACGGTCTGGAATCTCTCTGGTTTCAGACAACCGCTGCAGCCTTGAGTTATAGAGAGCCCAAATGTCTGATAAAAGGCGAATCTGAGCCTCCTCTCTCATTCACCGTAGCCTGAAACCCTAATTGAGAGAGAGTGAGAAATCCTTTCTTTCGAGATTCGAATAGGTAGTGTTTTCAAACTCTTGTCTCAAATATTTCACTGTTCTTCATTCAAAGTTTATCAGCTGGTTTGCATTTTGAATTGTTATTTTCAGTGGGCTCTTTGAGGATGAGATCTCTCTCTTTCAGAAGGCTATTATCTACTTTTTTTTATAATGTATAAACAGGGGGAGTAAATAACCCCCCCCTCTCCAAAACACCATCCCCCTTGTCCATGTAGAGAGAGAGAGGGAGAGGGCTTATTGTATATAGTCTCTAGGCTAGGATGTTCTAGAGAGAGGGAGAGGTCCTCTGGACTAGTATGTTCTCTCTCTTGGCTAGAATGTTCTTGCAATCCATGGAAGAGGATAGAGTGATACAGATTCTCTCTCTAAAACCCACGATTCTCATGACCCAAAATATTGAGCAATTTCAGAGAAAGAGCCAGAGAGAACCCAATGTTTCTCATGACCCAAAATATTTACCAATTTGAGAGAGCGAGAGAGAGAGAGAGCCCATGTTTCTAGAGAGAGAGACAGATATAGGGAACCCATATTTCTCATGACCCAAATATTGACTAATTTTAGAGAGAGAGAGAGCCCATGGGTCTCGTGACCCAAAACATTGACCAATTTGAGAGAGAGGGCATAGAATACATAACAGGCCTCTGCAATTACTCATTATAAACTATGCAAATGCATCAAGACTTACTCCACATTATTAGTGAAACCAATCCCACCCCACTAACCAGTGAAAATATTCAAACTTGAAAAAGTAAACTGCACATTGGACCAACATGACCCTTTGCAATAACACCAAACCTAACTCTTAAAACTCAATCTTTCTATATAAATAAATCAAAAGACAACAAAGTGGAAACACAAATTCATTCAAAACATTTGATTGGAGCCTTCATTCATTTTGGAGGATGGAGAGGTCTCTCTTCATGTTTTATCATTTGCCCAAAATGGATTTGATCCACCAAATGCCTTTTGTGTCTTTTGGGCCATCATCTTCAGAAGGGGGTGGTGGGTCAGAGTGAGTGCTTCTTTTGAGTTTTGATATGTCATAGCCTTGCTCCTTGGCCTTATCAAGGAGTTGGTTATAAACCTCCTCATCCATCTGGTTTTGCCTGCAAAGAATCTACAAAAATAAAATTCACCCCACCCCAAACTCATCAGCAAAATGCCCACTCTTTTCAATTTTTATTAACTAACTACTCGCATAGATGCTCATTCAAGGACTACAAATATAACAAAGGAGAGGGAGAGGAAAA
The DNA here is from genome assembly GCF_000471905.2 of Amborella trichopoda. The sequence goes on from NW_006497930.1 coordinate 2,778,461, forward strand.
TCATCAAAATAAATAGGGTGAGGTTTGTATAGGCTCTAAACAATCAAATTAGTGTCGAGAAATGTGGTTTTAATATTGAAAATCTTTGTGATAGCTTTAAAATATATATTCATATTTATTTATAAAGTTTAAAGCTATTCATATTTATTTATAAAGTTTAAAGCTTCAAAAATAGTATAGATCCATAGATCTCCGAAAACTTAAAAATTGACTGTCCTTATAAAATACATTATTTTTAATACTTAAAATCCAATTTTTTCTCATGTTCATGAGAGGGTCGGTTTGAAGAAATTTGAGCATCAAAACAACTTCTTCTAGCGAAATTTTTGATGCAGGCTCAAATTTGATTGTTTGAAGCGTTTTCTCAAATAATAAAGACTCACTTTGTATAACGAGTGAACCTTATGACCCTCAACGCCAGAATCTTGACTTCTAATTAAGCATTTAAATATAAATTTATATATAATTAAAAATCTTAAAAACTAGAAGGTCTGGATAATATATTATAAAATATATATTTTAAAAAATTATAATTCATCTGTCCTTCAGGTGGATTTTTTAGGTACACCTTACACCTGCGGCTGATGCCTTATATAAGCCTTTTTCAAATGATTAAGACAGGCAAGAGGAACCATTTATCAAATAATAAAATATGATCACAAGCCCAGTGAAATATCAAAAGGATGGGGTTCGTATGAGTCGGCCGACTCATATTTACATAAACGGCCCCCACTAAAATTCATTTTAGATGATTTTTTTTTTGGATAGATTCATCATCCGGGCCAAGATGATCATAAATATATGAAAACAAAAATAAACTTTTTAAATTAAAATTATAATGTTTTTAGTAATTTTTTTGTGCACCATCGTTATCTTGCGCCCGCTGACTCATCAAACAATTTTCCATAACAAAAACAGAGTAAAAATATCGCTCACAAAAACAGAGGGGGGAAGAGAGAGCGAGAGAGAGAGAGAGAGAGACATACCCACAAGTACCTCCTAGATGGCTGGCCAATCAAGGCATACTGATAATCCTCATCCAAGTACATAACCCAGTAATCCCCAGTCACAGGGATCACAGGAAGGAAAGGAGGCACATAAAATTTCACCTTCAATTTTGCCTCATCACTCTTTGGATCAGCCTTATAAGCACTTCCCTCAATATAACTCCTCTTCCCATCAAGCCAAGTCTCATTCAACACATTAACAGTTCCATCCTCCTTCAAAGTATAAGTGGCCCTGGTGTTTATCCCAGTTTTGGGTTGGAACCTTGATGGAAAAGAAGCAATTTCATACCATCTCCCCATGTATGTCTGCAAATCTATGCCCCTCACCACTTCTATCTTCTTATTTGCCATTTTCTCTCTCTCTACTGGAAACAGAGATTTCAGCAAACTTCAGAGAAATGGGTAGTGAGAAAAGATGAGAGATTTTGACAAATTTCAGAGAAATGGGTAGTAAGAGAAGGCAAATTTAGATGAATTGCAGGAGCGAGGTGGGTTTTTAGAGAGAGAAAGGAAGAAATCCGTAGTGAGAGAAAGAAGAAATTTGCAGAACTGTTATTGGTGAAATTGGAAGTGAGGGAAAGGAATTAAAGAAGGAGGTAGCAGATGCGAAGCTTTAGGGTTGAGATAAGGTGCTAAGCTGGCACGTGTGGATCTGGGGACTCGTGTCTAGTTTCAGCCGGTCAAAAAAAAAGTACAAGTTCTTTTTCTTTGGAACCAGGTTTTTATGAGTCCTCCGACTCATATTATTTTCATGCGGGCTCTCTTGATTACGTATTATTTGTATCGATTTTGGATCCAAATTTGCAGTGATCCATGATCTACACTGTGATAATCATGAATATAAAAAATAAAATATAATAAAATAAAAATTTTAGTTTTTTTATTAAAATATTTTCTTACCCATTGGATAGGAATCTTTAGTTGTATATGTTCATCATAAGAACGTTTGTGATTGTGCGGGCTAGTGAGTCCGCTTACTCACAAAACACTCTTTTCTTTGCTGCCAAGGAAACAGAATTGTCAATGGTGGTTTCTAGGGTGTTCTTTGATGTCACGGATAAGCTGGTTTTCTTGGAAAATAATTCAAAGAAATAAATGTTTCAAATGTCCATTCTTCTACAATGAATATCCTACGAGTCCTCTTGGGAAATCGACATGGATAAGTACTTTAGAAATTATTTTTATGAGATTTTTATTTTTATGGTTAATATTTTATTTATTGTTTTTGACCAAATTGCCTTGCTTTGTTGAATTTTCATGATTTGAATTTCCACTTTGAAGGTCTGAAGTTGTTTTAAAAACATATCATTGGGTCCTATAAAAAAAATAGAGATAAACTTTAGATTCTGAAAGTCCAAAATTTGTTTTTGAAATCGAAGATAAACTTCATAGTTCTAAGATTGTTACTAGGACAATTTGAGACTACACTTAAAAAATAGTGAACTTCAGACCTTTAATGTCTATCGTTTATATTAAAATAAATTCGGACTTTGAAGATACAAATTAAGTGTATGACATCAAGGATTTGACTGTACAGTTAAAACTTTGGTATTTCAAAGCTTTGAAGTACGAATAATTTGTTTTTTTTTTTTGTAAAATTAAAAACTTGGAAGGAATATTTTAAATAATGGGAATAGGAGAAAATATACCGATGGATTTCGCAAGAATTTGACATTTGTGTCAGCGTGGGTCGAAAAGCAGAACTTGACTACTGCAATGAGTTCAATGCAAATATTATCTTGGAAATGAATTTTGGTAGTATATTTTAAAGTAAATGGCAGGGTTTTGGTGGGTCAGCCAACTCACCAAAATAGGTGTCTCCTAATGCATCACATGTCCATCTTAGAGATGGATGTAAAAAAAAGCACTTTCACTATATTCCTTATTTGCTTAAATATGTGTGGCATGTACCAGGATGCACGGTTCTTAGACTTGGTCGACTCGACTCGACCTCGGCCAAAGAGGCCTGAGTTAATGGTACAAGTGATGTTATAACCTTTCAATGATCCTTTCAATGATCAGGCTTTAGAGCAAATTTGCAAGACTTGGTTCTTATAAACCCAAATTGAACGAGATTTGATCACTTTATTTGTGTTTTTTTAGGGTTCTTTGAGTGTTATAAAAAAATTCCGCCAAACATCTCCACTTTATGATTTCTCTATCAAATCGATTGATTGATGATTTGTTTTGAATCTATTGAAATAATCTACAAAAGTTATGTATTGATTCGTAAATCTATCAATTTTCATCACCGTAATTATGTGTAATTACATTTCTTCAAGTGAAAAAAAGAAATTTATGCCAAACATCTTTGTTCTTGCTGATTTCGTGCATCTAAGATGTAATATCGATAAAATGTCTAAAAATCACCAAATCTATTATTTATCTCTAATTTCTCAATAATTTTTTATTATTAATAATTTTTTAAGCTATTGAAATAAACTTGAAAACCCCTCTATTGTTTTTCGTTTTTTTGGTGTAATATTGATTGATTTAGTGTATCATAGAGGTAATATCAATGAACAGTAAAATTTTTGCTAAATCTGTTGTTTCTTTCTAATTACTCAACAATTTTTTTTTTTGGTTTGTTTGAAGCTATTGAAATCAGCTTCAAAAGCCCTCTACAGATCTATAGTTTTTTTTTTTGACATGTATGGCTATGAGGCCTTACGTGTCTTAGCCTACATTTGTGGGAATTCTATATATCCAACGGTCATATCCATATGATCGTAACCCTTCGTCTAACGGTCATATCCATATGAATACATTTGTGGGAATTCCATATATCCAACGGTCACATCCATATGATCGTAACCCTTTGTCTAACGGTCATATCCATATGAACGTAACCCTTCAAAAACACGTTGGAGATCAGGAAACCTTTTCGTTTCTCAGAGACCCATTGGATAAATACAACGGTTATCCCTTCTTCTCCCTATAAAATAGGAAGCCAGAGAGAGGATGTGTACAACGATGAAAATACGTACATCTCTCTAAAAAGACCCTTCTTATCCCTATAAAATAGAAAGCCAGAGAGAAGATGTGTACAATGATGAAAAGACGTACATCTCTCTAAAAGGCGAAGGGATAAAAATCTGAGCTCTATGATCACCAGCCTCATGGCACCCCTTCTCTGATCTCGGGTGTGATCTTATACACTCTCCATCAAATTTTACTAACAATGGTATCAGAGCAACCAGGTTCCATCTTTTTTAATTTTACTCTGAATTTTAACGATAGAGATTATGTGATTTGTTTGTTACGATATATGCCCTATTTTCGTGTATCAATTGTGCAACCGTGATTATGTGCCATATGTGGTATAAACATTAATATGTGACCATATACCATAATAATTATGTCCATAATTTACACGTAGGGACACGTTATAGTTGAGTTTTGGCTTGGCTTGGGACATCTCTTGCTTGAGAGAAAAGAATCCCCTTGATTTTTCTATAGATAGATATCTATAAATATATATACATATATATTCATAAGTTTATTTAAAGATTTATGTCGATATCAAAAGATTAATCAGAAGATGATCTAGAGTTGTCATCGACAAATAGGAGTTGCTTTTTTTTTTTTGTTAGCACTTTAAGGGGATGATGTACTGACGATACATCATAATGAATTGATGTTAAAAAATAAAAAATTAAAATTAAAATTTTTTTTTGCATAGCCAAAATTTGGTGACAGAAATGGAAGAAGATAGCGGAATTGATTTCTTGAGAGAGAAACGTTCAGTGCTTGTTGTTTTGGGTGTTTTTTTTAGAGAGAGAAGAACAGTGAAAATTCTCCTTGTGACAGTAATGAGGTTACAGATTACTTGAAACCCAAGTCTCTCTCTATTACATGGAATGAGAAACCTCTCTTTACCTTGAATGAAAATACCCAATTCACAATCTTCTCCAAATCCCAACTTTTTGAAAAAACAAAATAAAATTCTTTAATTCAATGCCCCTTAAAGATACTGTGACATGGAACATCTTCATCTCTGCTTCTACAAAACAAGCTTATTTCGATTCATCTATGCAACTCTTTGTAGAGATGCTAACTTCTCATTATCACCGTGATGCTTTCACCATTAAAGCAGTTCCAAAGGCAATTTCAGGCCTGAATCATCTTGAATTTGCTGAACAAATTCAAATTCGTGGCTTTCTCTTCAAAGCAGCCGAGTTGTACTTTGATCTTGTCATTATCACAAACTTAATTGATATCTACATAAAGAACAGCTTAATTGAAAATGCACGCCAATTGTTTGATCGAACCCTAGAGAGAGATGTAGTGGTGTTTACAGCCATGATGATATGTCCATTTGAGATTATATCTACTGAGATTGCAATTACAATTGCTAAAATTCCATTGATTTGGTAGGAGAATGATGGAGTTATGGCAGACTATGTATGTGCATGTGCATGCATGTTCCTATGTGTATGAACCATGTGATGCAAAATGCACATGAGCATATGTATTAGCCACAGGACGTGTGTTAGGTTAGATTTGATGAATGAATACTCTGTTATTTCTGGTGTACAGTTTGTACATTATTGATGGAGTCACAGTCTATAAAGCCTTGATTTTAGCACCATTGTGTGTATGTCTTGAAGAGTGGGAGTAATTCTCAATAAGCTTATTATATGTGGATGATATCTTGATAGCTGGAAATGACTTAGAAATGATTGATAAAACTAAATAATTCTTCTCAACTTGATATGAAATATATGGGATAAGCATCTTATATCCTAGGCATAAAAATAACTAAAACAAAAAAAAGAAAAAAAAAAAAAGAAAAGAAAAAAAGGTTGTGCTTGAGCCAACTTGAGTATGTTCTCAAAAGATTTAAAATGAAAAATTGTAAGACATTGTCTACTCCTGTTGAAAATGGAGTAAAGTTGTCTAGTAAGGATTGTCCAGTAGAAGGACAAGAAAAGCGCAACGTTCCATATGTACAAGCTATTGGTAGCTTGGTATATGCAGTAAGATGTACAAGACCAGATTTGAGTTATACCGTAGGACTTGTTAGTAGATACCCAAATAATCGAGGCATAACTCATTGAAAAACAACAAATTTTTTTTTAAGGTACATTAAGGGAACAAAGCATCTAAAATTATGTTTTCAAGCAGATAAGCTTGAAGTTGTAGGATATTTAGATGCAGATTTTGTTGGGGATAAGGATGATCGTAAATCCACCTCAGGACATATTTTTCTCTTTGGAGGGGCAGTGGTTCTTGATCTAGCAAGAAACAAGGGTGTGTAGCTAGGTACACATAGGAAGCAGAATACATTGCCCGTAGCACTACTTGTATTTTTGCCGTCTGGATAAAGCACTTCATAGATAACTTGAAGCTGCAAATAATCAACGGACCAATCCAAATATTTTGTAATAATCAAGTTGCAATTAAATTAATTCAAAGTGGAGCAAATAGCTCTAAAGGAAGATATATGGATATCCAATATCACTACATTCAAGATGTAGTTGATAAATGCGAAGTAACTGTTAGTTACTTGCCCTTATCAGATATGATCGTTGATCCATTAATAAAAGGTCTAAGTGTTGAACTACTGTCTTAGCACACTAGTTTAATGGGACTTAAAAATGTTTTAGTCAGACATTTTTCATGAGTGAGAAATCCGCATTAATGTGAAAATCCTCATGATAGACCAACTTAATAGACTTAAAAATGCTTAAGTCAGACAATTTTCATGAGTGATAAATCTGCATTAAAGTGAAAATTATCATGATGGACATTTGTTCAGTTTTCATGAGTGATAAATACGTATTAGTGTGAAAATCCTCATGATGGACATTTGTTAGCTTAATGAGACTTAAACATTTTTTTCAAGTCAATCAGTTTTTCACGAGTGACAAATCCACATTAGCGTGAAAATCTTCATGATAGATGTTTGTTATGATAGACATATCCGCAAAAGCGTGAGTAAAACCTCATGACAAGATATTTTCTTAGACGTTTGTTATGAGAGGCATATCCGCAAAAGCGTTAGCCAAGTGGGAGATGTTGACATGTATGGTTATGAGGCCTTACGTATCTTAGCCTATATTTGTAGAAATTTCATATGTTCAACGGTCATATCCATATGAATCATAACCCTTCGTCCAATGATCATATCCACATGAACGTAACCCTTCAAAAACCTGTTGGAGATCAGAGAACTCTTTCGTTTCTCAGAGACTCGTTGGAGAAATATGACGGTTACCTCTTATTTTCCCTATAAAATGGGAAGCCAGAGAGAGGATGTGTACAACGATGAAAAAACATACATATCTCTAAAAGGCGAAGGGATAAAAATCTGGGCTATGCAATCACCAGCCTCATGACACCCATTCTCTGATCTCGGGTGTGATCTTATACATGCTCTATCAAAATTTGTTAACATTTTTGCTATATTATGGATTGATTTTGTGCATCAAAGAGGTGATAACAATGAAATATAAAAAATATCCCATAATTTATTATTTATCTCTAATTTCTCAATAATAATTTTCTGATTATTAGTTTTTTTTAAGCTATTGAAATAAACTTGAAAACCCCTATACTGGTTTGTATTTTTTTGCTCTAATATCAATTGATGTAGTGCATCATAGAGCTGATATTGATGTAGTGTAAAATTTTTCTAAATCTGTTGTTTCTCCCTAATTACTCAACAATTTCTTTTAGATTTTTAATTTGTTTTAAACCTATTGAAATGAGCTTCAAAAGCCCTCAGTAGATTCATGGTTTATTTACTCCAATACCAACTAATTTCGTGTATCAAAGAGTTAATATTGATGAACTGTCAAAAAATCATAAAATCTCTCTCTCTCTCTCTCTCTCTCTCTTCTCTCTCTCTCTCTCTGTCTCTTTCTCTCTCTCTTCTCTCTCTCTATATATATATATATATTGTTTTTTTTAATTATTAGTTTGTTTTTAATCTATTAAAATAAACTTGAAAACCCTTATACAAGTTTGCGTTTTTTTCCTCCAATATCAATTAATTTAGTGCGTCATAAAGTATTTCGTTGGGCTGTAAAAGTTTCGCTGAATCAGCTGTTTCTATCTAATTATTCAACAATTTTTTTTCTGAGTTTTTATTTGTTTTGAATCTATTGAAATCAGCTTCAAAATCCCTCTATAGATTCGTGCTTTTTTTTGCTCCAACATAGATGGATTTAGTGCATCCCAATGGTGATCTCGATGAATCTATACCTTTCATTTTTTTTTGAAAAATACAAAAAATAGACATAGAAAAAATTACCATGAAAATTTTTGTATTATTAATCAAATTACATTTTGTAAGTTAAAAATACAAGTTTTAGTCAATTTGTATTGTGAACCCAAAATATAAGAATTTCTGAGTAATACAATGCTAAATTTCTAGCTCTATGAACTGTTTGGGTACTTAGAAATATATTGTCGGGAAAATATATTACGGGCGTAATACATTACTGGTGTAACACATTACCATCCAATGGATTGTTACTGTTTGGGTAGATCTAGATGTAACGTGGAAAATAAATTGCTATTGTTTGTCTATGTCTAGAATAAATTGGGGAAATGCATTACCGGCGTTTTGTCTTGAAAATACTGCTCGAATTTTATCTATAGTAATGTGTTTTTTTTTTATACTTTTTTCCCCCTTTTTAGGAGAAAATATCAAATCAAATTTATTTTCTCAAAAATCATATCCACATGGGTTAATTTTATCCCTCTTTTCCCTATAATCATTTTGTTAATAGGTGAATGACATCACTATTTTCCAAAGAGATTCTTTTGTTATCATCACCACTTCCTAATATGTAAAGAGATTCTTTTGTTATCATCACCACTTCCTAATATATGAACATGAATAACATCATTAATTTCCCACTTATGCCAAGACCTGTTATGCAAAAAGTCTATGACATTCTAATAAAGGAAAAAGATGGGATTAGCCCACTAGCTCATGTGAATATATGAGCCCAATGGCTCAGATTGAATCTGGGTCGATCATGGATATCATATAATGCTTGAATTTTATATATTTTTCTATACATCCAAATCACTTGAAATTTTAGATGTGTGTTCTTCTCATCAAGGCGCACCTCATAAAAATAGAAAACAAATTATTCTTGAAAAAAAGACCAAAATACCCCTCAAAACTTTTCAGAGGTATTTTGGTCAATTTATTTCATGCAAAATTTGTTTTGATATTTTTCAAAGATTCACCTATTTTTGATGAACACAAGCCTAAATTTTTAAGTGATTTGGATTTGTTAAAAAAAAATCTAAAATTTAAACACTACCGGACATTCGTGATCGTCAGATCGGCTCAAAATCAATATGGGACGTTGGGCTCATATCTTCATATGAGCTAGTGGGCTAATCCCATCTTTTCCCTTTAATAAAATAGTGTACTTGCCTATAACCTATAAACTATCACTACTTTCTTTTTTATTACAAAATTCCACTGAAATGCAAAATGAAATTCATCTTCACACCATTCCTACAAGATTTTTTAATATTGTCATCATCATCATTCTAGAGACATAAAGGTCTTAATCATTATTATTCCAAAGATTGAAGTCCAAAAAGTGAAAATTATGAGCTTCAATTATGACGAGTCCTATAATCTGCTCACATCCGCATCGCAAGTTCAACTCTGAACTCAGACCACTCATCTCTCTCCATTTGACTACTCCCAAGGAGTTCCACTAATTGTGGTTGGTTTTGATTAGTTATTACATCTTCATAATCAAGAAGGTCACTGTATTCATTCGTGATGAAATTGTGTAAAATACACCATGCAACAACTATCTTGACTTATGTATTGATTGGATAAGTAGTAACCACTTTCAAGATAGGGAAATGTTTGGATAGGTAGTAACCACTTTCAAGATAGGGATGCTATCAAAACTCCAAAAGCACGTTCAATAACATTTTTACAAGATAGTATTTGATTGAGATTAAAATCAATTGGCAACTCTGTTTATAGGCACATACATAGTATTTGATTGAGATTAAAATCAATTGGCAGCTCTGCATATAGTCACTTACATCTTCCTAAGTTAAGGTACCCCAAACTAGCAAAGTTATAGCCTCATACCTTAGTAGACATCAATTAGAGCATGCATACGGAATTCTAAAGACCAACTCCTACCAAAAAAAGGAAAACAAGAAAAAAAATTAAAAGATATTTCAAGCAAGGGCTTCCATGAAAATTGCATTTTATACATCTTGAGATTTGCAAGACTAGACCGCACATTAAAAGGGAAATATGTTTTTCTATTTGCTGCGCTCTTATGTTTCAAATTTTAAAGAGGGGGCACCTTAAAAACTGGTGATCCTCAATTAACACTATAACTTTACAAACATAATAGCTTCGTTACTTTTCAAAACATTATGATGTACCAGTGTTAGACATTACCTTACAACAACGTAACACTATAATGTCATTACCTTATAGCAACTATATATGAGGGAAATTGTGATTTAAGCTCGTAGAACATGCTGAAAAGAACCTAACACATATTACACTATTGTTGCACAAAGATCAACACACACATAAGATTTTTTTGCTTTGATAATATATCATATTATCCAAAAAGGAACTCCAAGAGTGACTACCAAAAATGTAAATAACAACAAAATTTAATTAATCTATGCTCGTGTAATAGAAATCAAAATTTAATAGAAAATATTCGTTTCAACATGTTTTCAAGTGCCTTAAGATAGCCTTGTTTTCACAAAGACATTCAATAATCAAGCCCCAGTAAATCAAACAACAAAAATAACAATAATAGAACTTGGAATAGAATTGAGAATTTTTTTTTACAAAGACATAAAATTATAAATAAGAAAAAAAATGAAATCATGGATAATGTGGAATTAGAAAAATAGAAACCATTTTTCAAAGATATTTAGAAACACGGATCAATGTTATTCGTCGCTTTCTACAAATCAAAAGGTTGCAATGAAATAAAATAGGGTTTGGATTTGAATTAGCTCATGAGGATGGAGGGCACAAACAATGGCAACCAAAGAGTGATGGAATACATGTTGATTGAAGATCCTATCCATGTTCAAGCAAGTTTCTTACCATGGAGAGAGAGGGATAACTAGGGAGTAGGGTTTCATAGTTACTCTACTGATGAGAGACAAATGGTTCTTCTGCTTACAAGGGTTTCTGAAGTTTGAGAAGAGATACGAATGGTTCCTCTGCTAGCTAGGGTTTCTGGAGCTTAGAGAGAGAAGATGATATGTGTAGTAATTGAGGAAGAGTGCTCTTTTAAGTGAACCTCAATACTGTTATGAGCTCAATTGATGTTTCTTAGGTGAGTCCGATGAGTAAATAGATTACCCGTCAAGTGTGTAATTGATTTCACAACCTTAATCGTGCGAAACGGATTACAATGTTTTGGGGGATATTTCGTGTGATCTATTTTCATTTCTCGACTTCTAAGCATACCTAAGCACTTTAAATGTCATATTTCATTATAATATGTTTACTTGTAATAGATTTTTATGTGTCTAAACCTTATTTTGGAAGCAATTAAGATGTATATAAGTCTAAGAGATGACGAGGGAGGATTGATTTTGAGAGTATGGAGACAAGCTTGATAATAAGGGGAAGGAGTGGGCCCAATATAATTTTTTTAGAAGTGGGATGACATGCAGTATCAATCACCTGAAGCATCACCTCGCTAAAAGTCAAGATAATGTAAAGCCATGTGACAATAGATAATGTAAAGCCATGTGACAATGTGTCTTTGGTTGTTAAAGAAGAGATTCAAAAGGCAATAGAGATTACCAAATGGAAGAAGGTATACCGTGAGAAGATCAGTTAGGATGTAGGGAGGGGTTTTCTCAGCCCACTTCCCATGACGAAGAGGAGTTTGAGGCTCAGATGAAGCAGGCTATGCAGGCTAGTCTAGCAGTGTATCATTGGTAGATGCAAATTAACAAGACATTTGTTAGAGGGCATGAGCTGCTAGTTCTCACGTTCTAGAGCATATAGTACCTCCTGAACCTCTATTGCTGAGATAATCTTTCTCATCTCGACCTACTGCCATTGGCCGACCACTACTACCTACCAAACCTATCTCGACCCTGACCCTCAATCTAATATCAACCCTAATCCTGACCCCCGCTCCTACGCGAGCCCTCTAGACTTGACCCCCATGTACCCCAATATCATTAGAAAAAACCTAATCTCTTATGGGGGCAAAAAAAAAGATGAAACTATTAGGAAGGCAATTGCGTAATTCTTTTATCATACCACCATCCCATTTATAATAGCTATGTCCCCATATTTTTGACCCATGGTGGATGTTGTAGCTGATGCCAGGTCAAGAGCCAAACCTCCTACATCAGAGGAGCTTGTAGGGAAGCTCCCTAATGATGAGGGTACCCTAATACAACTGTACATCGAAGAATTAAAAAGGTTACGGGATAATACAGGGGTAACGCTTGTGGCAGATGATTAGAAGGATGGATGAGAGAGGCATATAATGAATTTTTTTTGTCTATTACCCTAAGGGTATTTTTTTTCCACTTTAGCATAGATATTTCACATAAGAGGAGGACATGCAGATTAATACTCAATGAGCTCGATATGCTTGTAGAAGATATTTGTGAAGACAAAGCGGTGCAATTAGTTACAGATAAGCACAAAAGCTATATCAAGGCAGGGGAGCTCCTAATGAGAAAGATACTACAATTAGTTGTGTTGCGCATTTTATAGATCTAATACTATAGTCCATTAGGAAAATAAATGAGGTGAGTAGTTAGGATGTCACAAAAGATCATTGCATTGATATAGAACTACTCTAATATTTTTTACATTAATGAGAGCACACTACAACGGAGATCTTGTCAGACCTGCCATCACAAAGTTTGCAAAGGCATACTTAACAATGAAATCGATCTTAAAGCGGCAAAAGGAATTAAGAGAGATTGGTAGCATCATCGAAGTGGGCTTAGTCAAATGAATGAATGAGTCAGGTCGGAATGAAAGTATAAAAGATTATCAGTAGCTAACAATTCTAGGCTATAGATGCAAAGAGGCCGTTTAAGCGATTGCACCACTAGTGTTGGTACTAAGGTTGATTGACTCCGACCAGATTTTAAAGTTAAATTTCATAATTTACTGCTAATTTCTTATTCTTATTAGGATATTTATGCTTATGTTTGCACTGTTTCCAGGATGCTTCTTTATCCCATATTATCATTATAGACTGCGTCAGAGTAATCACCCAAAAATTATGAGAGGTGTGAGGTACATTATTGAGAGATTGGGGCTTGATGAAGAGGCCTAAATTAATGCGTTCAATACATTCTAATAATTAGGCAATAATGTAGTTTATTATACACTACTTTTATTAGCTATGTCAAATTTTTATCTTTGAGCTTCCTATATACATGGATGTATAAGGCAAATTTGGTATTGCCATGGCTATAAAGACGAGAAGCACATTAGATCCAGGTTAGTTAATAACTTCATGAATTACTATTTCCTAATATAATTAAACATGGGATAATTACATTTCTTGTTCTATTTATCAATAATATTTTAACTTATTTTGTGACAACTGTATGGTGGGATTTATATGGACTCCAAACCCCACATTTAAAGTAGATCGTAATTAAGGTCCTAAGCCAAACCTGTTCCTCTGGATGTGAGAGAAACTGAAGCATGTTCCAGTGGATTCATTCTCCATGGAATATGGTGAAGACAGAGAGGCTGCATTACCTAGTTTATGTGCACTATAATCTCAACCCAAGAAAAATGATGCTAGAAAGGGAATCCGCAAGTTACGACCCAATTAACTTAGACTATATATCCCAAGAGGACCTCACAGAGGAATGGGTAGTAGATGAGGAGCAACGAGTGGGGCAGCCATCGATGGTGAACATGGAGCCTTGGGGAATTCAACAAGATATGCGGGACAGAGAATGGGGGGGGGGGAGTACCACTAAAGAGTAGGACCGAGGTCGTCGATATGCATATGCAATAGAGATGCATAACTATGGGGATTGTAGCCTATCTGGTGAGCGCCACAATAAGCGTTTGTGCTAGTTTCATGGCAAACAATATAGTCAAGGTGTTGACGAGCAAGGCGACACTGGTGAGGGAGATAATCCAACTAGGAAGGAGCATGAGGGCTGGACGTGTCTTGGAGATTATAGCTTAGGGAACAAACTATCAAATATTCAAGAATGGCAATGGGGCACAACTGGGACGGGGACAACTACCTCATTGTCACGAGGCCCTCACACTATAGCGAGACCCAAGAAGAGCACTTTATAGTGAGACCCAAGAAGAGATTAACCCTATTGTCACTCATTTTTTCCTGTTTATTCATTATTATTATTATTATTATTATTATTTATGTTTTTCTTTGCTAAAGAGATGCATGTTAAATGTAAATTTTGTCATGGAAATATATTTCTTTAGTGAACAAGAGAAATTATTAAAATTAGTTATGTTTAATTAATTACAAAAGTAAATGTCACTTTTGCTAGAGTGTGCATGAATTTTTCATTACTTCTGAGGTTGTTAGACCTCACGAGATATACGATTTTTCTTTTCTAAGAGTTATAAAAAAGGAGCTAAAAAAAAGTATCAAGTATGAAAAAAGAATTCATGAGACGTAATAATTTTTTTTTGAAAAGAGATAAGATAAAAAGAGTTCGAGAAAAAAATTGTAGCACCCCCCATCCCTCTCCCCTCCCTTCCCCCCCCCCCACCCCACGCGTACGTCACACGTCACACACACTACGACTACGACGTACGTACGTACTACGTACGTCACTAACGACGA
>NW_006497930.1:2793427-2867291 GCF_000471905.2 Amborella trichopoda
CTACTAATAGATGACTACTACCCACTAAACTACTCTACTACCGTAACTTACTCTCATCTTCTCTAACTATTTACCTTTCGTTAGTCGATACGGGCGACTACGCCCAACCCTACGACGCTCTCTCTCGCTCTACGCTACTTCTACGTACTCTTCTTCTCTCTCTCTCTCTCTCTCTCTCTCTCTCTCTCTCTCTCGGTTGACCTAAGAGGCATGCCCCCACCTAGAAGGAGTTTTATCTCTCTCTCATTTTGCTTTAAACCTAAGGATTGAGTATTGTTATAAGGATGATATCTTAAACTAGGTCTTGAGGGTTTGAATCTTGGTTTAAAGATTTGTGATCAAGAGGAGTTCATAGTTCTATTGAACGGCTTGGCCTAAACTTGTTTTTCTGATTGAGATTGAAGGTTGATCGTTGATCCTGTGCCATTGGATGGTGGTGACTCGGCATGAGGTGTAATAATTTCGGTTGAGGTAATCTCCGGCATATCTTTTGTTTCTTGCATATTTAATTATATTGTCTTTATATTCCCAATCATATTAAGTAATAGTTATTTTCTTTGTTTAAAGAAAATTGATTTAGTCGCATCAAGGAGTTAATATCGATTTGTTGGTTTTATTTTCTTTGATGCAAAAGAGTTATTGTAATAAGACTACTTGTACGTGATCTTTTACCAAAAAAAAGGGGGTTGAAACTAAATAAATAAATATATTCCCCGGCAAGATCATATTATTCTTTCTTTTATTGGTATTAGAGCAGTTAGTTGTCATTAGGAGTATTTTCTCTTTACCGAGTTTAGATTTTTGCTTGGGAATAAAAGATATGGCTGCTTGTACTTTCGTCTTGGAGATCCTAAAAATTGAAAGGTTTGATGTGACCAATTATGCCTATTGGAAAAGAAAGATTGGATATATCCTTTATGAGGAACACTTACATGAGGTGCTCTATGAACGTCGTCTTCATCGTCCAACTGACAACTCATCTCAAACAATCAAAGATGAGTATGCCACTTGGAAGAGAAGGAACTTGAGATGTAAGCACATCTTTTTGTGCGCCATGACCGACTCGTATCCTTTTGAGTATGAGTCAATTTACATTGCAAGTGGAATCTATGAGAGGCTTGAGAGAGAGTATATAGATCACTCTCTCATGAAACAAGCTATGGCTATGAAAAAGTATACTGAGTTAAAGATGACAGATAGAACTATATTCTCAGATCATAGACACATCTTTCGTGCACTAGTCTGAGAGATGGAAGACACCAGAATGAAACCTGCTGAGCCCATGCAGGTGATTCATCTCATGATATCACTTTCTAACTCATGG
Source organism: Amborella trichopoda (assembly GCF_000471905.2). Next base: position 2,794,752 of record NW_006497930.1, read on the forward strand.
AAAACTTTTGTGTCCTCACTCTCGGCTAAAAAGAAGGCAACAAAGTTGGAGGAGCTCATCATGATAATCAAAGGAGAAGAATAAAGGAGGAACTCAAAGCATGCATTAACATTAACCCTAAGGGAGGCCGTATACATGGTAAAATTTTTACCCTATTTTAATCCTAAAAAAAGAAATGACAAAAATAATTTTGGAAAGAGAGGAATCTTGAAAAAGAGAGATTTTGGAAATAGAGGAAAGAGAGAGACTAGGACTTGCTTTATTTGCAAGAAGGTGGGCCACATAACCAAGTATTGTCAGTCCAACAAATTTGGTAGGACTAACAATGGACTTGCTTGTGTGGTCTTTGAGACATTGCTAGCCAACTTCGATGGAGCTTCTTGGTGTCTTGACTCGGGAGCTACAGCTGATGTCACAAACAACAGAAGACTTATGCTCTTTCACTCTCATGGGGTTGCGAGAGCAACGTATTTATATGAGAGAAAATCGGAAGATCGATGTGCTTGAAGTCGAGGATTTTGAGCTTAAATTGAAGAGTGGGAGCGTCTTGATCCTAAACCAAACACTTTATGCTCCCGATATGAGGAAGTGTTTGGTTTTGGTTTCCAAGATGTCTCTAGGGGATTTGTGATCACTTTCATTGGAGATAAGATGGTAGTCAAGAAGGGCAATAATGTTGTCATGACTGGACATCTTGTGGGTGACTTATTTACCATTGAAATAAAAGAGAACATTGATTATGTCTGGTCCTCTGATGGATTAGATGCTACCCTTTGGCATATGAGGTTTATGACACATGAATTACAAAAGAATGGAAATATTAAAAAAGGATGATATTATTCAAAATTACAAAGGTGATTTAATGAAGGTGTGTGAGTCATGTGTGCACGGAAAACTAACAAGGAAAAATACCATCGAGGAAAAGAGAGCTACTAACGTTTTAGAAATCATTCATAGCGAAAATTGCGGTCCTATGAATGTGGTTACCAAAAGCTGCAAAAGATATTTAATCACTTTTATAGATGACCACTCACAATATGGCCATGTGTATCTTATTCATACAAAACTGAAGCCTTAGAAAAGTTCAAAGAATATAAAATCGAGGTAGAAATTAAACTAACTTGAAAATCAAAGTCCTTAGAACCGATAGAGGGGAGAAATAGTCATTCGACATTTTCAAATAACGTTTTGTTGAAAAATAATTTATCCATCAGTACACCATGCCCTATACTCACGAACAAAACGGTGTTGCCGAGAGACAGAATAGGACCTTGGTTGAAATGATAATGAGTATGATGGGGTACGCTATGCTCTCTTTAGATGTTAAGGGAGAAGCCATATTGACGGCATGTTATATCCTTAATCAGACTCTCACAAAAGCCGTCTCACTTACTCCTCACGAAATATTCACTGGTTGTGCTCCCTCCCTTGATCATCTGACATCTAAGGTTACTCAATCCATGTCCTAATCTCGCACCAAAATAGGACCAAATGTCAACCCAAAACTATAAAAAACCATTTTCATGGGCTACCCAGACTATGGTAAGGGGTATCGATTCTACAATCTTGAAACCATAGTAGTTATTGAAAGTCGCGATGCCCACTTCTTCGAAGAAGCATTCCTTAAAGCAAGATTGAGTCATAAACAAGCTGACTTTTTTGAGGAGGCAAGAAACAATAATGTGTTTCGAGAACCCGAACTTGAAACTTCAAATAGACTTGAGCTTGAACCCTAACTCTCAAATCAAAATAAACTTGAACCCGAACCAAGACGAAGCAACCGAATTAGTAAGTCTCTTCTATACGTAGAACACTTTGTCTACCTGGGGGGAACACTATGATAAAGTTGTGGAAGATCTAGATTCTAAACCTAAAACTTACCACAAAGTCTTGTCTTGTCCAGAAACAGAATATTGGATAGAAGTCATGAAAGATGAATTTTCTTCTATATTCCAAAACCATGTTTGGGAATTAGTGTCACTATCTCAAAAACGTAATGCTATAGGTTGTAATTTGATTTTCAAGAAAAATTTAACCTCGGAAGGGCAAAATAGAAAAATACAAAGTTAGGCTAGTTGCAAAGGGATTTACCCAAAAGAAGGGATAAATAATAATGAGACTTCTTTCTCTGTTGTCAAATTCCCATCTATCCAAATCTTTATAGTCATAGCAGCCTATTTTGATTTTGAGGTACATCAGATGGATGTCAAAACAACCTTCCTAAATAAAGATTTATAAGAAGAAATCTACATGAGATAACTTGAGAGATTTTAGGAAAAATGAAAGGGAAAACTAATGTGTAAGCTTAACAAATCCCTCTATGGCCTAAAATAAGCATTGCGTCAGTGATACATAAAATTTCAAATGACCATTGCCCGTGCGGGGTTCTCTACGAATAATGAGGACTACTGTATCTATTAAAAGATCAGTGGGAGTGATGTGATTTTTATTTCCTTGTATGTGGATGATATACTAACTGTTAGTAGCTCGATTGCCCTAGTAGTAAAGATGAAATCTTTCTTTGCACAATACTTCGATGTGAAGGATCTTGGAGAAACTTCATATGTGTTAGACATTAAGATAATAAGAAACAAAAAAAAGAAAAGTATCCCACTTTCCTAGGCAACCTATTGCTAGAGGATACTAGAAAAGTTTAATATAGATAAATGTAAGCCCATGTCTACCCCAATAAACAAAAAAAAGAAGCTTAGTAATAAGATGTGTCCTACTGAAGATATTGATGTAAGAGCCATGAACAAAGTACATCATAAGAGCGCAATTGGATCCCTTATGTACGCCATGACGAAAATGAGGCTTGACTTGTCTTTCGTCATGAGCTTAGTTAGCTGATTTCAAAGCAATCCTGAATAGGAGCATTGGATGGCAGTTAAGAGAATCCTTAGATACTTAAAATGGACCATGAACTATGTGCTTATTTATAAAGGAGGAACTGAAATAACAATTGGGGGATATTCAGATGCAATCTATCTCGTGGATCCAGAGATGCGAAATCTACATCTAGGTATGTGTTTATGCATGGCGGGGGTACAATTTCTTGGGAGTCAAAGAAATAAGATGTAGTAGCTTTGTCCACCATAAAGGTAGAATGTGTGGCATGTTGTTTGGCAACCAAGGAGGCCGTATGGATTAAAAAGTTCTTAATCAACTCAACTTTTACCTCTTGCGTTTTCATAAGAAATCCAAACACATAAAACCATACTTCTATCAACTGAGGAATGAGGTGAGATTGAGAGATTGAGATTAGAGATATATCTACACATCTGATGATTGCAGATTCTTTGATTAAGGGGGTTGTCCCTAATTTTTTGTAAGACATGTGAGAGAAAAGAGGATGAAAAAAAGTAAGAAAAAGAGAATGTAAAGGCATTCAAAAGACAAGTGAGAGATGTTGGGTGAATGTGGCCATTAAAAGTCTTATGAGTGCTTGTAATAAAACTTTTTGATATAATGGAGCATGAACTCAATGGAAGTATGGTCCCTCATGGACTATATTAAGCAAATAATGTTTGCTAATACCATACTAAGTTTCACAAGCTAGGCCAGACGGTTGGAAAAAACCTATGTTACTTGGGCATAGAAAACTATCTGATAAGGGTTTTAATAGGTCATCCCTTGATGAGGTCGGAGTATACTTGGATCAGTGAGCCAAGAGACTGTGTGACCTTACGTGTGATGGTGGCCTTCAGAGACGGGGGTCAAAGCCACATCCATGTACCATCACATAGCATGCATAATGATAGCTGTTTTAGGAAAACGAACCACCTTTCAAGGTAAAGCTTATGTATCTACGAGAGATACCCTTATGCACCATAGGAGCTGTGGTTGTATCAGGTTTAGGTGATATTGGAATGTCTCTAGGTGAGAACTTGTAATTCACAAATTACGATTACGACCCCTTGACTCATCGACCGGACTTTTGTGACCCACTAAAAAGCCCCTGCATGAACTGTGGGTCATAGGAAACACTGGGTCGGTTTGATAAAACAAATGTGGTCTGTAGTCTACAATTGAAAGTGGAGTGCCTCAATGTTTATAGATTTAATTCCTAGACCATATGGATCATTTACACATCTAATGAATTTTATTATGTTTGTTTTATGGTATATATTTTTTTAGAATTATTATTTGGATTTTTATAGATCTCTAGATATTTTATTTATCAAATTTGGATTTATTAAAATAGAAATATTGATTTTACATTGATTTAAATGTTCAAAAAATTCTTTTATTGAATTTTAAAATAATTAAAAATGCATTGGGGCCCATTGTGCACATAAGTCCACTATGGTCTAGACGATGGAGACCCTCTCTTGGTGGTACGCCCCACCCATTTAGGGAGCTTTCTATTTTATTAAAATGGAGACTTTGACTTGTAGTCAAAGTGTTATGTATTTTGGAAAGGAATTAGCTTGAGGAAGCTTTGAATGGATTTTTTGAAAAGCATGACAATGCATGTGCATTATTATGGTCTATACTGTATTATATTGAAATGGTTTTATTTAACTGCTATTGATACGAAAATGGTTTAGGAAAGGGGGATAACGGTTCTAGCACTTTATATAATGTTGATGGCCCATCTATGGAATGGATGGCTAAAACCTCGTACTCCACAAGTCACCCAAGATCAATGGTTCATGTTTAATTTCACAAAAAAGGCAAGCTATGGAAAACTCTAGAAAACCATAATTCTATTCTTGCTCTATAAATAGATGACCTCTCCCCGTGAAATCTCTACACCCAAATTTTTCTCCTCTTTCTCTAAATATTTCTCTTTTGATAGCAATAAGGGGCATGCCCCAAACCTTAGAGCTCTCGCTCTCTCTAGCCTATTCTAAAACTCTTGGTTTCTCTCGCTCTCTCTAGGTTGACCTAAGGGACGCGCCCCACCTAGAAGGAGTTTTATTTCTCTCTCATCTTGCGTTAAACCTAAGGGTTGGGTAGTGTTTAAAGGATGATATTTTAAATAGGTCTTGAGGGTTTGAATCTAGGTTTAAAGATTTATGATCAAGAGGAGTTCATAGTTCTATTGAAGGGCTTGCCTAAACTTCTTTTCCCTATTGAGATTGAGGATTGATTGTTGATCCCGCGACATCAGATGGTAGTGACCTGGCGTGATGTATAATAAGCCCGGTTGAGGTAATCTCCGACATATCTTTTGTTTCTTGCATATTTAATTATATTATCTTTATATTCCCAAAAATATTAAGTAGTGCTTATTTTCTTTGTTTAAATAAAATTGATTTAGTGGCATCAAGGTTTTAAGATCTTGGATTTGTTGGTTTTATTTTTTTTGAAGCACAAGATTTATTATAATATGACTATTTGTAAGTGATCTTTTGCCGAAAGAAAAGGGGTGAAAATAAATAAATAAAAAACTATATTTTCCGATAAGATCATATTAGTCTTTCTTTCAAATTGGGTTATGTACAAACTACAAACATTGTTTGTTGTATTAATTGCAAGTTGGCAAAACACACTTTATTACCATTTTCTAATAGTGAAATTGTTTCTTCTTCTCCTTTTGATTTCATGATATCTGGAGTCATGCTTCTGTTCCATCTATGGGGATGCTCGTTATTTTTGCAAATAATCATTCTTGTTACACCTGGGTATAGTTGTTACATTCTAAGTCCGAATTCTGTCAAGTTTATGATAAATTTTCAACCATGATCAGGACTCAATTTTAAAAATCTATTAAAATTTTTCGTTATAATTCTGTCGGACCATATTTGTCAAAATCTTTTAAAGGTCTTCTCAAGTATTATAGAATATTGGATCTGTTGTCATGTGTAGATACAGTACAACCAAATGGTATGGCAAAATAGTAACATTGTTGTGTCATTGAGACCGCACATGCTTTACTTTCCTCTTCCGTTCCACAAAATTTTAAGAGCGGCTGTATATACCTTTGTTTATGTCATCAATCATATATTATCATCTGTTATAGGTCACTTATCTCCGTTTGAGTGACTTTATTCCCCTAGTCTTGATTATTCTCGACTTCATACTTTTGGATCAACTTATTTTGTTCTTTTACCTAAATTTGAGCAAAAATAAGTTGTTAAAAAAATCATCCATTAGTACGTTTTTAGATTATGGTATTCAGCAAAAAGGCTTTCGATGGTATGAACCTATTTTCACAAAACTTTGTGTTTTTAGATTATAGTCTTTTTTTCATTAAAAGTGGCGGTCCTTTGGTGTCCCTCAAATATCATTTCAAAAGTAGTACTTTCTAATATAGATTGAGCTCAATTTTGGAACATTACCTTTATATAGATTGAGCTCAATTTTGGAACATTACCTTTTTTTTTTTTTGAAAGGAGTCTCTTTCTTAAAAGAAAATTCAAGTCAATTGGACACTGTTTCCCAGGGGATTGTCATCCACTATTAAAACGACTTGACTTTTGGAAAACACCTTTAGGGTACCCTACATTAAAGTTTTGAACTCTTAGGTGACCATTTGATGTATGTTTGAGGAGGGTTTGACTGAAAGCCCTTTTAGAGCCATCCATTCATCAGTTGGGCATTCCGAATGCCCTTATTTCATATTACGGAGATCTCTAAAGTTTGAGCTTTACCTGATGTTGTTTCATTGCTTGTGCTGAGTTTTAACAAGTCGAATAGTGCGGGGGGACTTAAAATTTGTCTCCCAAGATGCCAAACAAACTAACCCCTACATATCTTGTCAATTGTGATACCCCACATTTCAACTTGTTACTTCAAGCAAAAGCTCACTATACTATAAGCAATGGATAAAATGCATGCCAAACTTTCAATTTTTAAATTTCAGAGGGTGCACTAGCGTAAGTGTTGCATGTCCTGTCAATTGTGATATCCCAACTTTCAACTTTGGACTCTCTTTCTCTCTCTCTCTTTTACTTCCATAGCTTTATTTTTCCAAGAAAAAATTTCATTTAATTTTTTTTTTTGTATAGTATATCTTTATTTATCTCTCTGGTTTTTAGCATGAAATGCATTGTTTTCTTTTTCTTGGGTATGTGGATGCTGGTATTTGCCTATTTTTATGTGTATTATTCACATTGTACTACTTGCTCCCTTTTGTCGATTTTTTACTAATTTTTCATGTATTGTTTTCTCTTTTTTTGGCTCTGCATTATGTCACAATCTTTTTCCAAAGAATTTTCTATATTTTTCTCTTTTGTGCAAGTATAAGGTTGATGTTTTAAATTCTATTTGATCTTTTCTTGCTTTATATTATTTGCTCTATTTTTGCATGTATTTTCCTTCATAGTTTGCTCTTTATTGCTGGCATTTATTAGTATTTTGTAGTTTCCTGCTACTTTGTAACAAGATTTTGGCATACTCCCCCTTAACCAGGTTAATTTTTTACTAATTATTTTAAAAATACTCCTTATTCCAACTAAACCTTGAGGGTTTAGGTTAAATGTTTGCTCAAAAGGTGATCCAAAGAGAATGGATAAGGGCAAAGATGCAATCATTAAACAACCAAAGCTCGTTCCAATGAAATTTTATTTAAATTATGGGGTTATATATATATATGTATGATCTTATGTCACCATATTATTATTATATAATGAAACCATACGTTTAGAAAATGATGTTTGTGGCATTTGCATGACTCCAAATTTTGCGCACACACATTTTTCTTCTAAATAATCAATATCAAATAAAATTTAATTTGCATATTAGATATGGTCAAAATGTGATGCAGTAGCTTTTTTATTTTTTATTTATATGTTCTAGATTTTAGATCCAATATTATTCGTGTTTTAGTTTCTTTAGGGTTAGGTTGTTAAAAAATATGTATTTTAGTTTTTATTTATGTTAAATAATTTTTTGTTATTTTTATATGTGTTACAATGATAAGTATGAAAATACCAAATTTAAGCTTCATTTGATGTATAGAGAAACAAAATTAAAATTAAAATTCACTATATACTTTTAAAAATAGAACTTGAGTGTAACATAAGAAAAATAATGTCTCCCCTAGCAGAACATTGTGCATCTACTCCCCCCGATTAAAAAACTTACTTTGGAGCATTTTTTTTTATTTGAAATTTGGGAATTACCTAAGAATCACTAGATGTTTTCAAAATAAAAAATTTCAATTTTTTAATACTTAGAACCCGCCTTTAAAAAATTGGGCAGCTTTTGTTCAATCTTGAGGCATTATATTTTCTCGAGTAGAGAGTTCAAATTCTTTTTTTTTTTTCTACCAACATTACTCTTAAGTGTTGAAAAGGTTACATACCCAAAATGTGGTGTCTAAAATTACTGGATTTTACACAAGGGAATAAATGGACATAATACTCTTACTGGGATATAAATCGTGGGAGTATAAAATCTTTTGGCAAGTATGAAACACATGGAAAGAGTAAGGCTGATAAAGAAACCAAAAAAAAGAAAGTTGTGCCAATGCTTTCGAGGTCTACGCGTCTGGCTACTCATAGTGTGATGATGGGAGGGCTTTCTCTGCAAGGATTGACGACTGTGGACAATTATGTTATGGAAATAAGCAATGGCTCATCGTCTTCCTCAACCTCATCTTCATTCATGGAAGCTATGATGTTGGAGCAGTTGTATTTTGGTTAGTCTCTAGAAGGTCCAGGTTCCTCCTCCTCCTCCCTTGCCTTTTAATAATTATCAATACTTGGAATATAAGGCATTTGAGAGATCCCATACCCAAAAGGGATATACTATTTTTTGTCAGTAAATTTAAACCTTTCATTTTGATTTTGCAGGAAACTAAACTTCTTAGCCCCGATATTTTTGGGATGAGGGAAGTTTGGAGCTCTAGGGATATTTGCTTTGAGGGTTTAGATTCAATAGGTGCCTCAGGTTAGTTATGGGTTTTGTGGGATCTTTCGATCCTATAAAGTTTTGGGGTCATTAAAAAGGACAAATTGTTAGTTGTTTTCTTTCAGGGTCCTTTGCATAGTTTTTCTTGGGGGTTACCGAATGTGTGTAATCTTAATATTTTTGCCCTTAAAGAAGCTTTTTATATGATATGGCCGATATCTTACAAAATTCCAATTTACCAATGTGTATAAGGGGATTTTAATTTAATTTGGTGCCCTAATGAGTCCTCTACTGAAAGTTATATTAATTTTGCTATGAGATCATTCAATAGATTTATTGAATCTCATTCCTTACAGGGTTTGCCCATCTCTGGGGTAGAATTCACTTGATCCAATAATTATTCGACACATTTGACTTTGTCTAAGCTTGAAAGATTTTTAGTGTCAGGAGAATCACTGAAAACTTTCCCTCTAGCCTATGTTAGGGCTCTCCTAGGACTCTTCAGATCACACTCCCTTATTGTTGAATTCTAATAATTTGTGTGGAGGTTTGAAACCTTTCAAAATGGAGATTGAGTAGCTTGAGGAGCAGGAGGTAATTGAAATTATCAAATAACTTGGAAAAACTCTATCACCTTTGGTTCTTTAGATTTTCAATTGCATAAGAAACTCCCCAATATTAAGCATAAGTTGATTATATGGAAGGAAGAGAGAAGGTACCAAGTGCAGAAAAAAACTGAGGAGGTACTGATAGATATTGAAATGTTAGACTAAAAGGTTCAGTTGACAGGAGTCTCAATAGATAACATGGTGATAGAGATATGTTAAGCTTAAAGTGCTCCGGGAGTTCCGTAGATTGGATGAAGTTTACCAGAAGCAAACATCCATTATTAAGTACTTAAATGAGCGACCTCAACCCCAAGTTTTTTCACGCGATAGCTAGTGCCCGTAGGAGGCATAATAATATCTTGGGCATGACTATCCCAGGTGTAGTTGAAGATGATCATGGAGGTGGGAAGATGATTTTACTAACCACTTTAAGAAAGCATTTACTCATGAAGTTAGGTTCACCCCGACAATAGATCGTGTCCATTCAAAGTGCTTTCCATAAGCTTAGTGAACCAACAAGTAGTTGACGTTACCTTGGATGAACTCAAGAAGGTTATTTTCTCCCTTCTGAGTGGTAAGGCACCTGGTCTAGATGATTTTCCCCTAGTTTTCTTTCAAAAAATTTGGCCTTCAATTAATTTTGAGTTGTTACTTATGGTCAAAGGCTTTTGGCAAGGGGAAATTTTTTTAAAGGGGTCAATTCCACATACATTGCATTGATCCTGAAATACTATTTGTTGCTTGTTTGTCAGATATTAGACCCATTAGCCTTTTGACAAGTCTATATAAGATTGTGGCTAAGGTCTTTGCTGACAGGTTGAAGGTGGCTTTTTCTACTGTTATATTTGTTCCTCAGTTGGCCTTTATACAAGATATTTTGATTAGGGATAGTGTTTTGGGTGCTCTGGAATGCATCTACTCGAGAGTAATAAGTAAAGTACCAGGAGTGGGTAGCAAATTGGATATAGAGAAAGCCTATGATTGAGTGAAATAAAGAATTCTTATGGAAGTGATAAATAGATTGGGGTTTGGTACAAAATAGAGAAATTGGATTTTCGGTTGCCTTTCTTCTACCCATTATTCTATTTTAATTAATGGAAGTGCAAAAGGATTCTTTAGAGCTTCAAGGGGCTTACGTCAAGGAGATCCGCTGTCACCTTTTCTTTTTACCCTCTATGTTGAATGCTTTAGCCTTTTGGATCGGAATATTGACAGTATGGAGTAATTTTTCAGGATTCATAGTGGGCAATAATGGTCCAAGTGTGTCTCTTCTTTAATATATTGATGATACACTTATTTTTTCTGAGGCATACGTAAGACAAGTAAGCAATATTGCTCATTTTTTTAGGTGATAAGACTTCTTTGATTGGGATACATTGTAGTGATGCCCTTGTTAAGTACTTGACAAATTCCATGGGATGTAAGGTTGACTCTTTCCTGATTACATACTTAGACCTTCCAATCTCAGATACCAGACTTTTAGTTTCAGTGTGGGATAAAGTGTGCAGTATATACAATTTAAATCAGTTTCAGTGTGGGATAAAGTGTGAAGTATATACAATTTAAATTGGAACTGTGGAAGCCTAAGTTCCTCTCTTTGGGTGGGGGAGTCACTCTTTTTTAGATCGTGTTTGGCCAATCTCCCCATCTATCAAATGTCTCTTATTCAAATTCCAATGTCTGTAGCCAAAAAATTGAGGGTATGATGCAAAATTTTATGTGCTTTTGGTGAAATAAAGTTTCACTTACTCAAGTGGGATCAAGTCTGCATTCCTAGAAGTGAAGGGGCTCTCGGTTTAGAAAGATTTTGCTTGTTAATAGGGCCCTGCTGTGTAAATGGTGGTGGCAGAGTTTCCATCATAAAAATCATCAGTGGTATCAAGTTTTACTTGGTAAATATGGTATTGATAGACAAGGGATGTGGATTGGAAGCAGTAGGGGTAGTGCATGTTGGTCATATTTTTGGATATCTATTTTATGTGTAAGTTATTGTTAGATCGCAATATATGGTGGTGTGTTGGCAATGGAAATTAGGTGTCCTTTCGACGTTATAAGTGGTTAGGGGAGGTGCCACTTAAAAATATTTTTCTGGAGATCTTTGAGAAGGTTGCTCAGTCTAATGCCAAGGTTACTGACGTATTTGAAATCAGGGAAAATCAGGTAGTTTGGAATGTTATCTTCCCTTATAATAGGCTATGATGACCTCTCTCTCGGTTAAGTTCTTCATTGAAAGATTTGGATTAAGTCTACATACCTCGTGTCTTAGAAGATGAAATTATTTGGGACATGGAAAGCGATGGGAAGTTTTCGATAAAATGGGTTTATAGGATGTGTTCCATGATTGATGTCATTGGTCCTTTCTATAAATGCCTCAAAGTTGGAAGTGGGCAATCCCTCATAAAGTGCAACCCTTTGTATGGTTAGCAGCTCAAGCCTTTGTATGGTTAGCAGCTCAAGAAAAAATCATAACTTTAGATAACTTAATCAAAAGGGGTAAAATTTTGCCTATCATTTGTCTTATGTGCAAGGGGGATGGAGAATTTGGATCATATTTATTCATACACAGTCGCTTTGCTTCTATAATTTGGTATTGTTTTTCTCGATTTTGGGGGTGAGGGTTACAATCCCTCAATCTGTTGTGGGGATTGTACCTCAACTCGTATTTCCAAATTTACCAAAAGTTGGCAGTGTTCTGGAAGATTGCTAGAGGAGCAGTAATGTGGGAAATCTAGAAGGAGCGGAATAAGAGGACTTTTAGTGGTGATGTCGTACCCTTTGATAGAGTCCTTAATATTGTTAAGCATACCTTGTGGTATTGGCTATCTATCACTAAAGAGGGGTGGGGAGTATCGAAAGTGGATGTTACGTTAAACCTTCTTAACTTGTTCCAGATGGGCAATGTCATATGTAGGCCAATAAGCATCTGGATTCCACCGTTTTGGGGAGGATTTAAATATAATTCTGATGGCAGTTCATTGATAATCCAAGAGAGGCAAGTATATGACGGATGGTGAGAGATTAGAATGAGGTTTTAATCTTTACCTACTCTGAGCCTATTGGGATAGCCACCGTAAACCATTATGAAGTTTTGGCTCTTTTTTCATGGTTTAAATCTTTTCAAAAGCAAGAACTTGGGAGCTTTCTGTATGGTGGAGGGAGATTCAATTAATGTTATCAAATAGTGCCATAAGGAACAAATGATACGGTGACACCTAAGATCTTTGTGGATTCAAATACTTGATATGGCAAATCCATGACCATACTTTTTCATTATGTGTATAGGGAGGTCAATGAATGGACTGACACTCTTGCTAAAGTGGTATGTCACTGTCCTCACTTACTGTTTCTGGTACTGTAACCTTTGATTATTACTAAATTCAGTAACATTTGTCAAAAAAAAGAAAAAAGAGAAACATATGGGATTATTTTTCAATTCCAAATATAAAACATGAATTTTTTGTAAATATTCATGTTCCTAAGGGAGCATATTGTATGTCAACTGCCTTGACCAAACGAGTTACTTGGGAGGAGTTTTTTTTTTTTTGTCACTTATGATCCACCTAAGTATCATCCTATGATTAATATAAAAAATAAAGTTTGAATTTTGATTTCTTCAACACTTAAATTTGCCATCCAAAAATTTTATGGTATGTGTTCAATTTTACGAATATTATTTTTTCAACAACATAGAATGTGGGATTTCAATCTTTTCTTTCCTTTTCTTGTTTTTATCTTTTGAGGGTTTGATGTTGAGTTCAAGAGATTGCATCCCCATTATTTGGGGTCATAAAAATATTCCTAGCTTTAGTTCTACAAGAGGGTGTAAATAAATAGTACGCTCCCAAGGGAACAACAAATCTTTTTGCTAAAAGAAAATCACATCCCCACTATCTTTTGTTTTTTTGTAAAATTCCACAAAAGTGCTGTTAAGTTGACTTAAATTCGTCTCGTTATATTATCTTTTTCCTTTTATTTTAGGGCATCTTACTTTGTTCCTATTATTTTGATATTACCATTAACTAATTTCCTATTATTTAGGAGTTTATGAGAGATGAGATCGTATGAGACGTGTAAGTCCAGATTTCAAGGGATAAGGTTAAGAATCCTAAAGTGAGGGAAAAATAGGAGGCGTATAGGTAGTTTTTGGGTCTTTTCATTTGTTTGTTCAGGTTACTTTTGTAGAGAGAAATAGGCCAGAAAACCAGGAAACTTTGGGTTGTGCTGAGAGAGAAAATTATAGAAAGAAAGAGGCTTTGCGAGAAAGAGAGGTAAGTATCAACTTGCAATTTTTTCTTCTTTGATTAGTTAAAAACTGTCCAACGTCTTTATTTGTAAATATAGTCATATATGTGACGAACCACGTAAAATTTTTATGTTATTTTTCAGTTATTATTTTTTTGTTTTATTTTTTTTGCCTATTGCTGCTTGTGTTTTTTCTCGCTCTTTATTTGCCAAAAATAACCGTCAGGTTCTATAGCTCGGTACACAACAAGTCCAACTCTGTTTTTTAAAAAAATCCAGTTTCGTTTTATAGCTTTGAAAAAATTTAAAAGTTCAAAAAAAAAATCTAAAAATTTTAGAAACTTTTGTTCTCTAAACTCATGATGATAACTTCCTCAGTTAATTTGCATTCAAATAATTGATTGTTTTGATTAGAACTTGAACCTCAAACATAGAGTACTCTTCATCTGTTTCAAATGAAACAAATATCGCTCTTTGTCGCTTTTGTCTGAATGGTCAGCTATTCATTTGTCTCATCACGAGAACCCATCAATGTAAATCCAGTACATACATGAATTACTAGTTTGAAGTTTGAATTAATAAGTGTGGGTTTGAGATTTGTAGTATTTTAAGTTGTAAAGCTATTGATCAGACCAAGGGTGGCTTGCCTAATTTGGTTAAAGCAAGAACTCAATTTATTAAAAAATTAGTTAAAATCATTGTTTGACGAGTTACAACGACTTGATTTAATAATACATTTTTGTCGCTTTTGTCTGAATGGTCAGCTATTCATTTGTGTCTCATCACGAGAACCCATCAATGTAAATCCAGTACATACATGAATTACTAGTTTGAAGTTTGCATTAATTAGTGTGGGTTTGAGATTTGTAGTATTTTAAGTTGTAAAGCTATTGATCAGACCAAGGGTGGCTCGCCTAATTTGGTTAAAGCAAGAACCCAATTTATTAAAAAATTAGTTAAAATCATTGTTTGACGAGTTACAACGACTTGATTTAATAATACATTTTTGTAGCTTTTGTCTGAATGGTCAGCTATTCATTTGTGTCTCATCACGAGAACCCATCCATGTAAATCCAGTACATACATGAATTACTAGTTTGAAGTTTGAATTAATAAGTGTGGGTTTGAGATTTGTAGTATTTTAAGTTGTAAAGCTATTGATCAGACCAACCAGTTAGGATGGGTGGCTTGCCTAATTTGGTTAAAGCAAGAACCCAATTTGTTCAAAAATTAGTTAAAATCATTGTTTGATGAGTTACAACGACTTGATTTAATAATACATTTTTTATTTTAAATTTACTTGGAGTATTCTTTATTTATCTTTTTAAAATTTAATCAGTGGTGAAACATACTTTGACTAGACAAGACCCAGTTTGATTTTGATAACAATGTGGTAAACAAACAAGGTTTAAGAGGCAAACTTTAATAGTTGGTAATATCTTCCACGATTCATGATGGAAAGCATATATTGCATAACCATATGCGAGTAACCCAGATTTCGCATCAAGTGATTGCATGAAGCAAATGTTGAGGGATATACTTATCTACAATTTACTTGTTGATGGACAAACGCGATGAAAAAAATATAAAAGACTACCTCAGATTGATTAGGCCTTCTCGACAAATTTCAAGAGTTTGAATCCTTGAGTTCTCTCACCCAAATCGACATTTTTACCATGAAGCCCTTGAAAGAAAGACCTATGTGATCTTTTATCAGGGAATACATTTTTTTTTTTTCTACACCCCTTTCTTTTGGCAAAAGATAACTTACAATGGTCTTTATTACAATAAGATAAATTTCAAAATAAAATCAACATAACAATAAAACCAATATCTTAACAACTTGATGCCATTGAAACAACTATGCACTAGGTTTGAGATTAAAAGATACGATTGCAAGAAATAAAAAGAAGAAAGTCGGAGATTACTTTAACTGGGCTTATTACACCCCACACCGAGTCACTACCATCCAATGGCACGGGATCAATGATCAACCTTCAATCTCAACCGGAAAAGCAAGTTTAAGCCAAGCCACACCAATAGAACATGAACCCCTTTGATCACAAATTCAAACTCTAAGTGAATTCTCTTAACAACCTTGTTTGAGAGAGATGGATAATCATTTTGCTAAACCTTAAAATCCTTAGCCATAAATCCATAGTTGAGAGATAAGAGAGAGAAGAACTTTATAACTTAAACCCTTAGGTTCTTTCACAATGTGGGAGAGAGAGATCAAAGATGAGAGAGTGGTGTGCGCGTCCTTTGGCTTTCATGAGAGAGAGAAGCTTTTCTTAAGAGAGAGATAATTTCTAAGTGGGACGTATCCTTTTGTGGGATATGAGAGAGAAAGATGGGAATTAGGTACAAGAGATAAGGTGTAGAGATTTTTGGGTAGAGACAATCTATTTTTATAGGCTTTGAATAAGATTAGGGTTTCTTAGGGTTTTCCTCGGCTTGCCTCTTCTTGTGAGATAAATATGAACCATTGATCTTGGGTGACTTGTGGAATGAGAGATTTGAGTCATCCATTCCATAAATGGGCCATCAACATTATGGAAGGTGCATGAACCATTATCTTTCTTTTTTAAACTATATTCGCATCAATAAAAATTAAATAAATTAAATCTAATTAAAATATTGTGCATACCATAAAATAGCACAAGTCTACTCAATCTTTCAACAAAATCTTTCAAAGATATATCAAGTCAATATTTAGTCAATATCTTCCAACCATATGGCCATATGCCATATCACCAAAAAAATAGGAAAAAGAATAAGGGTGGGGCGTGCCACCCAATGGAGGCACTCATGGGCCCCACTTTCTATAAATATGGTGGGCCTATATGCACAATGAACCCTCATGATATTTTTATATATTTAAAATTAATAAAAGGATTTTAGAATATTATTTGAATATTTAAACCATTGTAAAATCAATATCTTTAATTTTATAAATATAAAAAATATAAATAAAATATCCAGGGGTTCATAAAAATTCAAATAATAATCTTAAAATAATTTTTATCATAAAACAAACACAATTAAATTAATTTGATGAGAAAATGATCCATATGGTTTAGGAATCAACAATCATACGGTACTTCACCTTCAACTGTGGACTACAGACCACATTTGTTTTATCAGACCAACCCAATGTTTCCTATGACCCACAGTTAAGCAGGGGTTCATTAGCGGGTCACCAAAGTCTGGCAGATGAGCCAAGAGATCGCAATCCCAGTTTGTAAATTTCAGGTCCTCTCCTAGAGACAAGTCAACGTCACCTAGACCTGATGCAATGACAGCTCTTATGGTGCATAGGGGTATCTCTCGCACATGCATACGCTTCACCCTAAAAGGTGGATTTATGGCTTTCTCGAACGATCTATCGATATGCATGCCGTGTGATGTCACATGGATGAGGCTTTGGCCCACGTCTCTGTAGGCCACCATCACACATAAGGGTTACACAGTCCCTCAGCTCACTCATCCGGGTATATTCTTCGACCTCATTAAGGGCTAACCCATTAGAACTTTTCTCGGTTTGTTCTTTATGCCCAAGTAATATGAGTTTTTTCCAACCGACTAGCCGATATCATCAAGCACAGTCTGGTATCAGCAAATATCGTTTTGCTTAGTATGGTCTACGAGGGACTACACTCCCGCTGAATTGATGTTCCACTATATCATTTCATTTTACAAGCACTCATAAGGCTTTTAAATGCAACATAAACTCAACAGCCTTAGTAAATCCGCCACTGTAATAAAATAAGCAAAATAAGAGGAAAGAGTTTTTTTTTTTTAACTTTAATTAAAGCTTCATTGAGAGAATGAATGAAACACAACATACAAATGAAGATAGAAAATAAAAGGAGAAGAGAGAAAGTGATAGGAGAGAAAAGAAGTAGAAGAAACAGGAAAGAGAAGAGAAGAGAAGAAATGAAAATGATAATAATAAAATCCTCCACATATGCTTACAACTTTTTAGGTAAGGTGGATTGAGGCTTTGATCAAAAAAGAAAGTAATTTTCTCGTCCATGTTCCAGTACCATGGAGATAAATTTTTTGTACCAATCCCAAATAATAGAAATGAAAGGGGAGTGTAGGAACAAATGAGAGTTGGTCTCTGCATCTGCTTACATAGTAAGCAAACATTTGTAATCATCATTCCTGTCTTCCTAAGTTGTTTTACTGATAATGCTCAATCTTGTTCCAATAAATATAAAATGGACTTCACTATCATGGGTGCTTTAATAAACCATACTTTTTTTTTGGCACGTCTGCTATTAATGAATCTATCTAGGATAAAAAAAGAATGCATGTAAGGCTTCCATCAAGGATATGAATTATTCTTCAGTACTTGCATCAACCCTCCGATTAGTAAAATTAATGTTCCAAACAGTTTGATGACCCTCCCCACTAGCTGCGTCTGAAAAAGGGCCATTCTTGAGTACTGCTTTATTATAAAGTTGAAGATGTTGGAGTCTTAGAGGTACTTGAGCCGAACATTTAGAATACCAAAATTTTGTTCTACTGCTACCACCCACCATATTTTGATATTCATTTAAAAAGATTCCTTACAGAGTTACCTTTCCAAACTGTGGATGCCGGGCAATTACAAGTGAGTCTTTGGCAATGAAGCATTTTGCATCTGTACCATATTTCCCAAGGACAATCTGCTGCTCGAGTTGAGTTATCTTGACTAAGTCTCCACCACCACTTTCTCAAAAGAAGTTCATTCATCACGATGAGTTTTCTAAACACCCATCCTTCCGTCAGTTTTAGGCAGGCATACTTTTTCCCATTTGACCAAGCAGAATTTAGTTCCTTCTCCATAATAAGCTCTGCATCATTCTTTCTAAAATATTGATCAGATACATTGGGGCTCTATACGTAGAAAGGTAATAGGTTGGAATGTTGGAGAATGTGGCATTAATCAAAACAATTCTACCTCCCAATGAGAGATACATGCTCTTCCATCCTATCAAGATTGTATTAGAATCTCTGAATAACTGGGTCCCATGCTGACCGAGGGAGTATATATATCATCTGTTAAAGGGAGGCCCAAATATTTGGTTAGTAGTTGATCAACTATGCATTAAGCTAGTAAGCCCAATTTATGAGTTCCATTTCTATACAATTAATCCTCATGATTTTCGTCTTATCCATAGTCACCTGATATAATTTCATGACACTTGAGAAAATGCCACACATTCTGTACTTGTTCTTGATTCGCTGCCATGGTAATGAGAGCATTCTCTGCATACTGTAAGTGTATGATTTTCTTTCCTGTTTCAAAGGTGTTCAAACCTCTGAGGAGGCCTGCATTAGTCACTCAATCAAGCATTAAGCTAAAAGCTTCCCCCACCAAAGTGTACAAAAATGGAGACAAGGGATCACCTTGTCTCAAGCCTCTTGAGACCTTAAAGTTGCCACAAGGCAGAAGTGAGACAGCTCATTATCCACATTCTTCATTTCTCACCAAAAACCATTGATCTCATAATTTCATTAAGGAAATTTCATTAAGGATGGCACTATGAATACTCAACTTCTTAAAGGGGACTTGCAATCGAGCATGGAATATGGGGTTTTGAAGTAAAGACTCTTCTGAAATCTTCCCCCACCCCTGGGATCGCTATCCCTGAGACATTGTTAACCCTTCTTGAATTTGCAATGGCATGTAAAATACTTGATATTGTTTTCGCCTTCCTTTATCCATTTGGATCTAGACCTCTAACACCAAAAATATCTCTTCCCACTAGAGCAAATTCTCGATAATCCCTTTATGATGATCTCTATCTATTTTTTGAATTTTATTAAGATCCCCATTTATTTGCTCCATGTAATTCAGGGTTTCAATATATCTTATTACTGTCTGAATTTGGTTACTGATGTTCCCAAACCTTCCACTTCCCCATGCTTTCAATCTGTGTTTTAAAATTTTCAACTTCTTAGCAATCGCTTGTCTTACCTATGCTTGTATAAATGTGGTTGGCCAAAAATATCTCACTTCATGTGTCAGTAAAAAGAAGAATATGATCAAATGTCCATAATGGCAGTACCAGTATCAAAACTTTTGGAAACAATGCTTCCCAATAATTTGTTATAAGGACTATTGATTTGAGCCATTTGTGGTGCCATTGAGGAATTGTTAGTCCATGAATATGTAGTCCATATTAAAGTATTGGACAATATGAAATAATTGAAATTTGCCATTGGTAGGAGTTTGCAGATACAATTATTTGTTTTTTTAGGGGATCTAGTCTGATTATGGTCTACCGCAACTAGGACCATGAGATAATTTGAGACAACTGCTCATGAAAGCTATCTTTTGTGAAAGGAAAGTATATACTGTATATCCGGTTAATACGGAAGGGGTATATTGTAATCAGTAAATATGGGTAGGGTCGATACAATATCTTGTATTTATGGTAAGTCTGGGTATAGTTTAGGTGCTGTGATTTATTTCTATATTTTCTCATTTGTAATTTGTCTATAAAAGACAAGTTTGTACATTCATACAATTAATGGACACTGAGTCTGTTCAGAGAAACTCGAGACTCTTCACATCTTTTTCATTGATAATATCAGGGCCACAACATTGACTCATAGAGCCCACCATAGTAAAAATAACATAAATAAAGCGACAAGATAATTCAAAACAGGAGCCATTCACAACAAGAGAATCCCAAACTGCAAGAAGTCCACCAGATCTGCCATTACTAGGGGAGAAAAGAAAGTCAAAAGGGCCAATGCCCCAAAAAAGTTCCAAGAAGCGCTACATTA
This sequence comes from Amborella trichopoda, assembly GCF_000471905.2. The sequence continues at coordinate 2,815,187 of NW_006497930.1, forward strand.
AAGTTTGCTATCTTAGTTTCTTGAAGCAGTAAAATGTGTGGTTTGTGTTTGTGAGTAAGCACCAAACATCTTAACGTCCTTCATTTCATTTGATCACATAGCACACTGACATTCTACAAGAAGGTCTTCATCGTTGTCGAAAGTCCTTACCGCCTCCGGTGACCCCAGACGAGCCAGCTTTCCTCTTCATAAAATCCATGTTATATTCATGAATCCACCCTTGTATGAGTTCTATCTCTTGTCTCCTTTGTTCCACAAGCCACCTTGGATCTTGTCTTGTGGCAAACCGAAAATCCAAATGGTGAGCACCTGTCGTACCAACATTAAGGGAGTAAACAAGACTAAGGAGAGATATAACAGAATAACTAGCAATTTAGCTAAACAATAAGGATGCAATATCTGCTAAATCATTTACAAATTAGCTGCTTTGTGTGTGTGAGAGAGAGAGTCATCTCATGGACTTGCCTTTTTCGGTAACTAGAGCTACAATACTAGATGATATATTCTTCAGCACCCTGCATTTTAAATAAGAGAATGTTGAAATATACGTGCTCTATCCTCTACATTGGAAAGAAAAGGGAATTTTTCATAAAAAATGAGAAAATTATAGAGAAAAAAAGAGCATATTATTAGTCGTTATATTACTTACCCTCCTCTACTCCAAGGATCCACCATGCCATTAGAGAAGATAATATTACTCCCAAATCTTTTCAACACTTCCTCAATGTTCTATTCAAAACGCAAAGCCATCAATTTTGTCAAGAACCAAAATAGAGTTAAAAAACTCGAAAATACAGAAGAAATGAGTAGAAAGTGATAATTAAGAAGCAAAGAGTTGTACATGGCCTCCAAATTCAGTGGTGATCCAGTGAGGTCTAGCTTTGACCCCATATTTCTTCATGCAATCATCTTCAATCTCTTTGTAGCTGAAAGTTGATGGGGGAAACATGCCTTGTTGAGAGCAACTCATGGGCATCACCATCTCAGTGCATGCCTACGTGTATTTTCAGCACCACTTTAATTATTTTTGCAAGGGAAATCGAATTTTATTTTCCTCTAATGTTATTTTTAAAGAAATATATACAATGAGACCATTTACTTTTGATACAGGGAGGTCACAATATTTATTGATGGTAAGATAAAGCCCAAAATAAAATTTTCTCAAATATTGTAACACCATTTCATCTATTGGATTTCACATTACTAAAAGTGATTATGACCTCCTTGTACTAAAAACAAATGGTCTCATGGTATACAATCCCTATTTTGAATCACATGACTTGCATTATTTGCTATGGATATCTATTCATCTCAGGCCATCTTGTGGTTACCATCTTACCCAAACCTTCTTGATCAAAGGCTTTTTGTGAACACTCAAAAGAAGAAAATATCACAGTTATTACATGAAATAAACATTCAAGTGACAAATATCTGTCTTTCCAACGATTCATACATTATAACATTTTGGGTTATGCTCCATTTCTCAAATTGGAATATTATTACTATGATTTGAGTTCCTTGAGAATGCAAGCTATGAAAATCCTATATAGTTATTTCTCCTTTTCTTAAGTCATACTACCATCATAAATACAGTTTTCTATCTCCAAAATGAAGAAAATATTTGGTTCGAAAGGTGGTTTTTTCAAATATGAGAGAGAGAGAAAGAGGGCTACATACTTGCCAATTCCAACCGTGGAGGCCATGAGCATCACTTGCATTCTCCATGTCAAAGCATTTTTTGGTGCTGCTATAGTTGTAATACACACTTGCAGCCGCAAACACCTTAACTAAAGTATCTGTCTCTGATGGCAATCCATCTATATTTCTACACATCTTACCATATACCGATGCAAAATCAATTCTTAGTTATTATCTAGACCTTTTGCACATCTTTAATTCATCAACACACAAATTAGGGATCATTTTTTCATGGGAAATTTATCAAAACACATTTAAAATATCAACTACTTATTATTTCACTCATTTATTTAAAATTTTTAAAATATCAACTATTCTAGGAAGCAAGACATTAAATAGTTCATAAGTTGGATGCTTCTTGATAAACTTCATTTTTTCCACATCATAGAAATATGGGCATTTCAGAAAGATCTAAAAAAAGAAGGGTCTTAAAAAAAAGAGGGATTGTACATTATGAGACTATTTACCTATAATACAAAGAGATCACAATTAAACCTAGTCATCAGATGTGAAATTCACCAGCTTGGAATATGTAATAAATTTCAAAAATTTTCTTTTGGTCTTTGTGTCCAGTCAATGATAAATTCCCAGCCTCCCCATTTGGGATCCAATGGCTAGCAGTAACTGTGACCTCCTTTTTACCATAAAACAAATGGTCTTATTTAATCTTTCCCATTAGAAAAATGAGGAAAGTAGGTTATTATGGCTTTTCAACATGTTGTAGTTTGCTAGTAACATGCCCCCTCCCCTCAATCATTGTTCCTTGACATCTGACAGTTGGGGGAGGTGCTAGCAATATATGGAGAAGCAGTGCTAGCAAGATCGCACCAGGCCAATCAACTGGTGATGGGTGCTTCCAAGTAACTCGGAACCAGGTCGGTTAACAGGTCCGAGTCAGTCAAGTAAATTATAATCGGTCAAAGATCCCAAAAAACAAATTTCAAAAAATATGGAAAATATAGATTTTATATTTATTTTGTTATTACTTATAATTATCTTTTAAAAATTAGAATTAAAACCACTTGTTATATAAATTAATGGAAAAATCTAGTGTATGCCCACTAGCCTACCGCTACATATGAGCTCAACGGCCTAGATTGAATTTGGGTCGATCCAATAATCACGATTTTATTCGTATTTGAATTTTAATATTTTTCTATAAATCCAAAACATTTGAAATTTTGAGCATGTATTATTTTAAAATAGAATAATCTAATAAAAATATCAAAAAACAATTTGCAAAAAATATGTTGGCCAAAATACCCCTAAAATATTTCAGGGGTATTTTGGTCAATTTATATTTTACGAATATTTTTTTAATATTTTTATTAGATATGCCATGATGAGCAGAATAGATGCCTAAAATATCATATGATTTGAATTTGAAAAAATAAAATAAAATAAAAATATGAAATACAATTGTGATCATTGGATCGGCCCAGATTGAATCTGGGCTATTGGGTTCATATGGAGTTGTAGGCTAGTGGGCCTACGCAAGCTTTTTCCTAAATTAATATATGAAGACTATGAAAATATACAACACAATTTAGAATTTGACATACATTAAGTCAATGGAGAGAATTACATAGTGCAACTAATATTGGCTAACAGTAATGAGAGTCGCAAGGGGGCTCGAGGTACTCTTGTGTCTCGCTATCAGGGTTGACAAAGTTCACTGTGCCAAAAATCTGGTAAGCCCTAGTGGAGTTTGTAGTTCTTTAGTTGTTCCTCCTCGCCAGTAAAAAATATTTCCCTTGGTACCCCCTTGGCCAAAGTCTTATAGACTCGTCTAGCCTTCGTAGTCTCCCCCACCCTAGTCTATGTTATGACCTTCAGTAGCTTCGACATTGTCTTCATCCCCAACAACTTGGTTATGGTGTCGATTACAACTTCGCCTCTCCCTTGTCAAGTAGCTGCTACCCCTCGATGTTTGGACTTTCTTCCGAACCAATCTCAGTGCATCATATACCTCTACATAGGCCATTGTATTATGTTGTGCCCTTCACAATCCTTTACGACTGGCTCTTGCCAATCATTTTCATTGCCCCATCTATCTCCTTGTCATCTTGATCTTGATCTTCATCCTCAGCATACTCCTCATCATTGGTGTCCATGTCCTCTGTCATGTCTCCTTCATTGGGTACTGCAACATCCTCATTATCTTTCATATCAACAGCTATCCCATAAGGAAATCATGGTATAATATTGTGGTCCTTTGTGATACCCACTCATCGGTCAGGTCCTTTCAAAAGGTGTAATCAAAGTTGATGAGTGTGTAGTCTGTGGGGGTCTTCTTTATGTGTCGCTCTCTCAATTTCAAGTTATATTATATGTACACTAGGTTGTGCATCGTCTGAGTCTTTAACTTATTTCTACTAGGAGCATGTATCCACTAGAATATACTCCAGTTTCTCTCAAACCTCGAGGAAGCACAAGTTTGACTCAGTACTCTTACTGCAATTTTTCGTAACTACTTCGTTCGAATTTCGTGTAGCATGCACTATTGTGCTAACATAAACAAACATACCAATACTTAACAATAAAAAAGTTAATAAATTTAAAAAACCCACAAATAGTAGTGTATTAAACTGTTATAAGTAACTCGGGTGCAATTTTGCAATTGCTTTTTTAGCATTTTATGAAAATTCACCACGATTTTCCATTTACATAATAACTTATAAGGAACAAGAGGCGTATACCAAAAATTAGTACAACCTAGTAATGCAATTCGTTATTCTGAATTAAAACTTCTATTACAGACATGTATAGTGAAAGGTTTTACTTTAGACATACACTCCATCTGAGTATCATGATCAGGCTCAAGCCTACAGATGCAGTTCATAGCCCCCTACATTATATCCAAATCATCTAACATAGCATTGGAGTACAAATTTTGTGGGTTAAGAGAAAACTCTGCAAATGGTTTATCACAGTATTAATTACGCCAAATTTACTCAGAGTTGAGATAGAAAAATAAGTTGGGGCGATGAATTATAAATTAACTGTCGCATAGATATCACAATGAAATTGGTGGCTCCACCTACAATTGATGATCGCCAAAATCTCATCAATCGAGATGTTATTTCGAATTAGGGCTTCCCTTGCATGTATCATTGTATCGAATAAGAAACTCATTGTTGGCTTATCATTAGAGTCAATTAACCTCAACACCTACACTGGAGGTTCAATTATAGAAATAACATGGTTGCATCGAGCCTAGAAACTCTAATTGATAATGATTCTTTCAAGCTCCCTTCCATGTTGACTCATTGCTTCTCTATCAGACTGTCAATCGTTAATATGTATCATTGATATCAATCATGCCTTGTTGCATAATATTGATTGTATAGTAAGGAACGTCATGGTAAATCTAATAGTAGATTTCCTCACAATCTCTCACCTACATTGTTCCTTCACTAAAATGTGCAAGTACATGTGAATGTATATGAATCTTATAATTATCTTGCATTTCAAAATAGACTTTTGACCCACTTCAGCTTTCCTATAGATTTAAGCATCAAATTAATACAGTGGGCAGCGCAGGAAGTTTAATAAAGATTATGTCTTTTCTCCATTAGCAACGTCCATGCTTTTTTGTAATTTACAACATTGTAAGTTATTACTTGAACCGCATTTTCAAGTCCAACCTCATCTACAATCTTATACATGTGTATGAATAATAGTCTTGTAGTCCTTTTTTTATTAGATATGTCAATACTATAATTGTAAACAATGCCCTTAGTAAAAATTATTAAAAAATTAACAATATGTATGGGACCTTGTCCTTCCAACCATTTATCATGATGGACACTCCAATACATGGCTTGCAGACCTTGAACTGAGCAATATGCCTATCTGCATCATCAACAACATCTTCTAAACATGGCCGTACAAGGTCCTTCACGGTTGAGGCTTTGAAACCCAGCCCTGCATTATTATAGTAAATACCATCTGTGGGTAGTTGTCCGAGTTTAATGCATTAAATAACAAGCCATTAGCATACCAAAACATGTTGTTAATCTTTCGATCCCTTTCCACGAATTTCCCTCCAAATATGATTAGCATGATCTTGTATGCTAATGTCTTGTCATTTAATTCTGCAAACTCAGACTACTACTCGCAGGTGGTATTTGCTAGTGTTGATGTAGGGCCACGTTTCAAAGCCCCACCTGCAAATGACCTTGCAGGGCTATGTTTAGAAAATGTTGTTGATGATGTAGATAGACATATTATGCAGTTTAAGGTCTACTGGTCAAGTATTAGAGTGTTAATCATGACAAATGGTTGGAAGGAAAAGGCTCATAAACATCTAGCTATTAAATAAGCTCCCATAGGGACATTGTTTACCACTCTAGCACTGACCTATCTAATAAAAAAATGACTACAAGACTGTTATGCACACACATGGACAAGAATGTAGATTAGGTTGGAGCTGAAAATGTGGTCCAAATAATGATTGAAGTTGCTACAAATTAAAGAAAAGTAGAGAAGTTGCTAATGGAGAAAAGACCCAATCTTTATTAGACTCCCTATGCTGCCCATTGTATTAATTTGATGCTTAAAAACATAAGAAAGCTGAGAAGGGTCAAAATTTGTATTTTGAGAAGTAAGATAATTACAAGATTTATTTACAGTCACACGTACGTCCACGCTTTAATGAAAGAACATTGTAAATGAGAGATTGTTAGGGAGTCCACTAATAGGTTCGCCATGACGTTCTTTATTATACAATCAATGTTACGGAACAAGGCAAGATTGAGGTCAATGATACACATCGATGAGTGGCATCTGATAGAGAAGCATGACTCAACGTGGAAAGGAGGTTGAAAGCATTCTTATCGACTGGAGGTTCTGGAGCGATGCAACCATGTTATTTCCATAACTGAACTTCTAATGCAAGTATTGAGGTTAGTTGACTCTGATGATGAACTAGCAATATATTTTTTGTTCGAGGCAATGACACGCGTAAGGAAAGCCATAATTCAGAATAACATATGAACTAATGAGATTTTGCCGATCGACGATCTAGGTGGAGACAACAACTGCATTCTGATATCCATGCAGCAATTAATTTATGATACATCATCGCAATTTATTTTTTCTCTCAATGGTCGCTCCAAAATGTGTTAGGAAGAAATATGATTAAAGATGTTATGACTCCATATCAGGGAAATAACCAGAGCACTAATACAAACAAGGCCAAATTCACCCTTGAGTTTTATATTATGGAAACAACATGGTTTTTACATATATACCGGGTACCTGAGGAGTTCCAGGGACTTATAATCCCTGCTACAGGTTACATCAACCTTTTATATGGGGTTGAACACCCAAGATTTGGGTCTTGAAGCTTATACACTCACAATTCTAAAATGACACTTATACAAAGAAGTGGAAAAAAATCAATATCAAGGGCGTATACTTGGTTATGTGCAAGGGTATTGTCCACGAATTACCTCCTTCTTGAGCTGATACTTCAAGTCGGGATCAACAACTTTTCTCTCTCTCCATATGATATCTACACCACAAATTAAAAGATGGTGATATCAAAGCCTATCTCTTGACTGTCAGTGCAATGAGTAGTCACTCTTCATATCTCTCTATCACGTTAAAAAATAGAAATAGTAATGGGTGCATATTGATTTCATCCTCTCCACTCTCTCACTTGAGAAACGAGTTTATATAGGCTTCCTAAATTGATAAGGATGAGAATTCATGAAGTATATCCAAATCGTTGACCATATTCATCTATCTCTTATAATATGTTTTTAAAAAATAAGCTTGTATCTTTATTCAAATTTGAAAGCACTTCCAGATGCCCTTAATAATAATTGTCTTGATCTTGATCTTGTCTTGATGTGATATTGTCTTGATGTTTGAATTTGAAACTACAACTGCCAATATTCAGCATAATATGCCATGAGAACATCAAGGAAAGTGGTCATTCATTATCCCTTGTCAGTCAGTCTGCAAAACAACATTGATATTTTTGAATATTTCCACTGCCACTTTCTGATGACTTTCACCAAGAATTTTGATAGGTGGTAAAGGACTCAAAGACGAACATAATGATTCATACCTCACCTCAAATGGATCATAGACGAGAGAGATATGGTCCGTCGGAGTGAACTCATTTATGCTGTAGATTATGACAATAGATATGAGGATTACAGGAGCAACGGCTTCCACCATAAGGGGTTATGGACCTTGAAAATATGATAATTTTGTAGAGCGGACTATGACACACATCTCTACAAAATTTGGGCTCAAGATTTTCTATATATTAGGAAAAATCTTCCATTGACGGTAAAACTTCTACATGGTTTTCATGGTTACTGTTGCATAGCATGTCGTTTTCTCATGAGAGAATGAAGGGGTGCAGCACTTATGTGGCCGATTTGGCATTGAGTCAGGAATCCAATGGTCCATGTCTCATGAGAAAACTCTTTATAGATTGAGAGGATCTCGAAATTAATAACTAGAGGTCATCCTAGCTATCTGTATGGCAGACGACGCATAAGAATCTGGCTGCCAATGAATACAGCTTATGGGTTAAGATATCTCCAAATGACTTGAAACTTTGGGATGAGGGATATTATGCCTCAAGTATGATTTTTCAAGAGTTTCAGACCAATCTCCAAAATATGAAGTTCGGGTTTGTCGGTCAAGGCATATCTTGATTGCTGGTGAATATGAATGACGAACCAAATGATGTCCAATTTGTATGATCCTTGGACTAAAGGCATATGAGGCCTCATTAGATATATTTATAAGGATACACCTCATTTTGATATTATATGATGATGTTTCCTTATGCTCTGTCTATCAAATAGTATAATTTTGGCAAACGACGGATTCAAAAACATATCATACCGCATCAAACTCTTCCAATGTTGTATGGAGAGGTGTATCATGGCCTCAGGGATATATGTCCCAGAGCTTGTCTCAAATTACGATAGCTTGTGGTCTTTTTTATGATCGGTCGTTAGTCAAGATGCACATATTTGACCGACAACGGATTTGAAAGTTCATCGTACCGTATCAAACTGCTCCGATATCATGTGAAGAGACGTATTGTAGCATCGAGAGTATATGTTCCAAAGCTTGTTTCAAATTGAGATGGTTTGATACCTTTTTATGATCGGTCATTAGCCAAAATGTAAAAATTTGACCGATGATAAATTGGAAAGTATATCAACTGTATCTAAACTCCTTTGATATCACCTCCCATATTGTAGCCTCGGAAGTATATGCCCAGAGGTTGTCTCGAATTGAGATGATTTGATACCCTTTTTATAATCGGTTATTAGCCAATATACACATATTTGACCGATGACATATTTGAAGGTGTATCGTACCATATCCAAACTCCTTCGATGTCATGTAGAGAGGCGCATTGTGGCCTCGGGAGCATATGACTCAGAATTTGTCTCGAATTGAGATGGCTTGATACCCCTTGCCATCATAAATCATTAACCAGGATGTATGAGTTGATCAACGACTAGGACTCTTTAGGCATATTAGGGCCTTCACATGACGAGTTACATGTATATCATACTCCATTTATTATATTAGGAGCATGGTTTACAAATACTTTCAAGAATCATATCAATTAAGCTTGTTCAGTAATCCATCATCTTCCAAGATATATTGATATGGCGTCCATTCAATATTTATCGCATGCAGCGCACCGTTAGATGCCCTAACGTATTTCTCTAAGTGCATTTAGTCTCGTATGATGACTAAAACATACACCCAACACCAACTCTTAGTAAATTTTGACATAATTAATATTGTAATAAATCATGTCTATGGTTCCTTTTTAACCCTCACAACTTGTACTCCAATACCATATTAGATGACTCGAATATAATGGAAGGGATCAAGAACTGCATCTACAGGCTTGAGCCTGATCATGATACTCATATGGAGTGTATGACGCAGACATTCAATAGTTATCTCATGCATCACACCCTTAGATGCCCTAATGTATTTCTCTATGTGTATTTAGTCTCGTATGATAACTAAAACATACACCCAACACCAACTCTGAGTAAATTTGACATAATTAATATTGTGATAAACCATGTTCGTGGTTCTTTTTTAACCCACACAACTTGTACTCCAATACGACATTAGATGATTTGAATATAATGGAAGGGATCAGGAACTGCATCTACAAGCTTGAGCCTGATCATGATACTCATATGGAGTGTATGATGCAGGTAAATCTTTACGTGTTTATTAATAAAAGTTTTAATTCGGAATAATGAATTGCATTACTAAGTTGTCTTAATTTTTGGATACGTCTATTGTTCTTTGTAGCTTATTATATTACATGAAAAAATGTGGTGAATTGTCATACAACATTTCTAAAAAAGCAGCTACAAAATTGCACCCAGGTTAGTTATAATTGTTTAGTGCACTATTATTTTTTAAATTCATTATTTTTCTGTTATTATATATTTGCATGTTTGTCTATGTCACTACAATGGTAGACGCTACATGGAATTCGAATGAAGCAATTAAAAAATTGCAGTCATAGTACTGAGTAAAACATGTGCTTCCTTGACATGCAAGAGAAATTGGAGTATATTATAGTGGATACATGCCCTTGGGGGAAATATGTTAAAGACTCAGACGTTGTAGAACCTAGTGCATGTCTACTATAATTTGAAATTGAGTGAGCAACAAATAAGGAAGAATCCCATATACTACAGGCCCATCAACCTCTTTTATGTCTTCTGAAAGGACCTTGCCGTTGAGTGGGTATCACAAAAGACCGCAATATTAGACCAGGATTTTCTTAGGGGACCAGTTGTCGATATGGATGATAATGAAGATGTTGCAGTACCCAATGAAAGAGACATTGCAGAGGACATGGATACCGAGGATGAGAAGCACGTTGAGGACGAAGATGAGGATCATGATGATGATGAGACAAATGGGGCAATAGAAATGCTTGGCAAGAGCCAATCATGGAGAATTGTGAAAAGGCCAATATGATATGGTACCCAATGTAAAAGTAGAAGATGCACTGAGAATGGTTCGGGAGGAAGTCTAGACATCGAGGTGTAGTAGCTATTCGGTAAAGTAGAGATGAAGCTGTAGTAGGCACTGTAACCAAGTTATTGAGGATGATGATGATGACAATGACAAAGCTATTGAGGACCATAACACAAACTATGGTAGGGAAGAGCACGAAGGCAAGACGAGTCTAGGAGACTTTGGATAGGGGGTACCACAGGAAATATTCCTGACTGGCGAGAGGGCACAATTGCGGTACAACAAACTCCACCGAGCTTACTCAAATTTTTGGCACAATGAACCTTGATAGCAAGACACAAGAGTATCATGACCCCCCCTCTCTATTCTCATTACTACTAGCCAGTATTAGTTGCACTTTGTGACTCCCTCCATTGAACTAAGGTATGTAAAATTCTAAATTTTGTTGTATATCTCCCTAGTCTTCATATAGTAATTTATATAAAAATTTGTTTGAATTCTATTTTAAGATAATTGTTGGTAATAACAAAATATACATAATCTATATTTTTCTATTTTTTTATTTATTTTTAGGCTTTTGACCCATTTAAAAAAAAAATTAGAATTACTTGACAAACTCGGACCGGTTAACTGGACCGGTTCCATATTACTCGGAACCGGCCCATGGCCAATTGAACCGGCTGATGTTTCTAACACAAGAGAAGCTAACCGCTAGTACTATGTCCATCGAGAAAAAGGAGTGAATTGGTCACTTATAAACGGATTAAGAAGCAAGACATAAAAGGGAAAATGGCATTACAATAACAACCTTTATCAAAATTTCAATGTAAATATTTATGGGGATTTGTTTGAGGTACCTCATTTATTGGATAAGCGGGTAGAGGCCTCATGAAATTAGCAGGTGTTGGGTAATTTACCATCGCCGTGTAAACAAAAGCCGACCATAACCAGTCTCTCACTGAATACACAGATTTAATATCCCTGTAACACAATATTATATAAAAATAATAAAAAATTAGCAATAAAGGAGAAACATTCCTGCATTCCCCATGATTTCTTTGTGATATATGCATTCATTCACAGACCCATTGAAGGGTATACAAACAACCTTTAACGCGTTCTTATTGAACATGAACTCATACAATGCTAAAAAATTGTTTTATTTTTTATTTTTATTTAAAAATTATGTTTTTCTGAAATTTGATGAGTATATTTAGTTTTAAATTGCACACAACATAATAATAATAATAAAAAAAAAGTTTGAAAAAAAATCGCCAACAATACTCCAAAATGTTTTAAGTTATTCTGGTCAATAAAATATTTTTATTTTTTATTTAATGAGCTGGATAAAGATGCATCTACACACCAACTTTTATATTAATATATTTGTCAAATGAAAATTAAAATAAAAAATAAAGAGTGCGGTTTGTATAGAGCCGAGGCTCTAGACAATCTGAGTAAAGCACACTTTCAAATGGTGTTCATAAATGTGGTTTCAATACTAGAAATCTTTTTGATAGCCATAAAATATATTATATCTTTAATTATAACATTTAAAGTTTCAAAAATAGTGTTGATCAAGCAAATATATGGAAACTTTTAAAATCTTGAAAATTGACAGTTCAAAAATTCGTTACAAGATGCACTATTTCAAATTTGAAATCCATTTTTTCTCATGTCCATGCATCCTGATCTCGAGATAATCAATTTGAGCATCAAAAAGACCTATTCTAAAAAAACTTTTGTGGTATAATTTGATTGTTTAGAGCCTCGGCTCTGTACAAACTTTTCCCAAAAATAAAACTCACATACGCCTCCTTGTACAATGCGGAGCCATGGAAGGGTGCTTCTGTACCGCTCCCCATCCACAATGATGTGGACAGGATACTTTCCCTATTTCTTTTTCTGACGAAAAGGGCGAAGTGAGAAGTTAAAATGTGGCAAGCAATGTTATGGAACCCGGTTGAGTTCATTCGGACTGGACTGAGTTACGCAGGTCAAGTAGCCCATGTAAAAAAACTAAAAAACCTCAAAAATAGTAAAAAAAGAAAGAAAGAGAATGCTGTGTAATTTTTTTTTATACTTTGGAAGTGTTTGAAAAAGATTGATGAGTGTTTTTTGCCATAATGCCTATTTTAATTTTTTTAATTTTTTTATTTATTAAAATGTTTTAAACTATAAAACAAGTTTTTTTAGATCTATTTTTTTAAAAAATGGTTATTTGAAATTTTTAAGGATTGATTTTGTTTTTATTTTAATTTTATTGTATTTATTTATTTTTTATATTTTTAAAATATTTTAACTTTTAGAGTTTTTTTGTGTTGTAAATGACCCTGGAGAGTCACTCAAACTCGCCCAAGTCACCCCAACCAAAGGCCGAGGCTGAGGCAAGCCCTGTAACATTGGTAGCAAGTAAATAATATTTGATCCCTTTAACTTACAAAAATATATATATTGCCAAAATTTTCCAATCAAAAGTGCCAAAATTTTCCAATCAAAAGTGCCATCCAACAATATGTAGTTGTTGCAAAATATTCCAAGAAAAAGTATAGGAAGAGACCATTTACTTGTAGTTCAAATCGGGTGATTATAAAAGTGTAATTGACTCGACTCAAAGTTGAAAATAATATTTTCGAATTTTGTAACACACCCTAAGCTACCCAATTTAATATCTAATGGCTAATCACCCTAAGCCACTCAATTTAACATCTTCTTTGTAACATAGATAAATAGTCTCCTATACTTTGTTGCTTTTCCTGTTTGTCATTTTCTGTTCTGACGCAAAAGCAACCTTCATGTGTGCTTATGTATATACTTCAAGGAAAAAGTTTATATAAGTTCCAACTTTACAAAGTGCACCTAAAAACCCACTAGAAGATTGTTGCTATGTTGGAAAACCCTCAAATCGGTTATCTCTACCTCGAGATTCATAGACATGAAAAAAATGGGGATCTTTTATCTTAAAAATAATTCAACTTCTAATATATTATCTGGATCGTCTATTTTCAAGATTTTCAAGTCTTTATAGATCCGCTTGATAGTAACCATTTCTAAAACTTTAAATTTCATAATTGAGGGCGACAATATATTTCCATATCATTACAAGGATTTACTGTATAAAAACTGCTTCTTCAATATAGTTTTGAGGTCCACCTTACTCCAATAGTATAAAGTTGACAAATTATACAAACCTCACTCATACTTAAAAAACAGGCCAAAAAGCAAACGCCATGACGTACACCTAAAAAGCCACAGGTGCCATACATCTCTCATGTACTTAACTTGAAAACCCTATGTTTTTTTGGTCTATTTGCTAGGTACCATTCGATTTCAATTTTACCGTACGGTGCTATATTTTTAAAATTCTAAATGCCCAAATGACAATTTGGGCATTAATCATATGGTGCTGGTGGCTTACGGATGCATCCATAGCTGGAAAGGTAAGGTGCGCTTTCAAATTTTATCATGTGTAAAATATTTTTAGGATTATCTCAAAATTTATATTTATATCTAATTATAAAATTTTAAATTTCAAAAATAGTTAAAATCAAATAGATCTATAAACATATGAAAATCTTGAAAATAGACGGTGTAGATAACATATTGTAAAATGCACTACTTCTGAGGCTTAAAGCCTTTTTATTTTTCATGGTCATATATCTCAATGTTGAGATAATCAATCAAAGGGTTTTTCAACATTAAAGCTACTTTTTCCGATGAATTTTTGAGGTGCGTTCGTAGTTCTACATTATAAGGTTGCATCTTATAGAAACTTTTCCCTTAATCATATCTTGTAAAGGGTTATTTGATTGTTTTAATTTTTATTATCTCATGGCATGATGGTGGTGGTGGTGTTGAAGATGTTATGATGATGGCAATGGGCGTGAGGCATAGTAGTAGTGGAGGTGGTGAACGTAAAATAGTGGTGGTGAAGGCAATAGTAGTGGCTAAGTGGTGGTGAATTGCGTGAGTAGTGGTATGTAGGTGATGATGATGGTTGTACTGCAAGTGGTAGTGCTAGTGTTGTGGTTGCGGTTATGGTTGTGGTCGTGGTCGTGGTCGCAGTCATGGTCGTGGTCGAGATTGTGGTTGTGGTCGTCGTCGTCGTCGTGGTCGCAGTCATGGTCGTGGTCGAGATTGTGGTCGTGGTCGTGGTTGTAGTTGTGGTCATGGTCGGGTGGTGGTGTGGGCGCAAGTGAGAGAAATTGAATTTTTTGAAAAATTGCTCCTTGCGACATTGCTAAAGAAATCTAATTTGGAAGGCGATTCAAATTTTAAAATCAAATACCCCTATGAGGCAAATCGTATTTTTAATCAAATTACTATTTTTCTTGAAGTGTGGTGACTAAGAGTTTGAGGTCCTCTTCTTTGTTGTAATTAATAGGAAAAGTATCCTATCCACATCTTGTCAATAGGTGGAAGCACCCATCTACCAGAGGAGATTTCACAAGGCTGAATCTGACGGCAAAGAATTAGTCTCATTTCTATTTTTTTTTATTTAGATAATATATTTATTTCAATCTTTTGGTGTTGGTATATTTTCATAAATAAAACGAAATAAATTGATTAAAAAATAGTTAAAAAATGATTGAAATACCTCTAAATTTAATTTAATCAATTTTTTTAAAAAATATATTTTTATTATTTTTGTTCAATTCTACATGAAGCTAAATACCAAACTTCATATTGATATCAGTTTTAATAAAGAATAAAAATAAAATGCGAAATTCAATTTTGACTTAATCTGAACTATTCAAAGGTACTTAGTGCACCTTATAAGACCCAATACCAACCCCAATCAATATAGCAAATTGTTAAAAATAAAGAAGAAAACTCACTCGCAAGTCCTGAAAACCCGATTTAGTTTTTGCAACCCTTTTTCTTGAGTGGATATAACTTGCAACTTATCCCAACTTGCCCTTATTACATTAAAGCAATTCAGACTGGCATCCTGCAAAACCCTCAAACCTAGTAACATAAATGGAAATTGTGATGATGATGAATAATAACCAGAACCATAACAATGATAATAACGCTAATGTTCAGAACATTATAAGCTCCATGAGTATTGTTTCCCCTTTCACTTTTGGCTATTTCTCCTTCTCCAATGCTCATCACTATTAGCGAAGGCTCGTTATCATTAATCAATTAGAGGACTTTTCACTATCAAAACAATCTTTTTCTCTACATTTTTTAGGCATGCCTTTTTTCTATAATTTAAAGTTGCAACTTTATATAAACTTTTTCCTTTATAATAACTACATTGATGAGGACATTGACGTAATGGTTGCTTACAATAGTAGTTGTAGGAAGGTAAAATTCTGGTCTCCCCAAATGCAACAAAAGGCAAGTTCATTTGGACTAATTGAATTCAAAACAAATTTAAAACATGAACTCCATGGGCTTAGCTTGACAAACCTTAAAATCCTTTGAAACTCCATCATAGAAGCTAGTCCATGAGGCAATGTCATCAAACTGTAAAATTGGTGCTGATGAGGCCACCGCCCCCATTGCTATATGTGGGTACTTCAATCGGAACCATGCCGCTAACACTGATAACAAAAGATGGGAAATAAGAATCAAATCACTATCATCATTTTGTTTTTGAGATTGTATAGACTATTTACTTTTAGTCACAATCACTTTTAGCTATTGAATGTGAAATCCAAAAGATTGAAGTGTGTCACAGTATTCGAGAAATTTTATTTTGTATCTTGTGCCCCAATCAATGATACTTCCTTAACCATTTAATTTTACATTTAATGGTCAATAATCATTGCGCCCTTCTTGTATTAAAAAAGTAAATAGTATTGATGTAAACATTTCCTTTGCTTTTCTTGTGTATCTTACATGTTTTCTTTTTGCCTTCCATTCTTTGTTCAAGCTCTCAAGGTATAAGCACCAGGTAAAGTATGCTCACGATCCTTATGAACACATAAAATCCATAGACATGGCTATGATAGTTCGAGCAATGGTTGGATGGTGATGCAGAAAACGGTGTCAAAAAACCAGGTAAAATGGTGAGACCCACTATCTCCATCATTGTCAAGCCATTGATTTGGATGGTCACGATCCTCACTGTGGATTTCCCACTCATGTGGAATATAGTTTATGTTCCAAACCATAAATGGCCTTAATGTGATAGAAAAGGTACAATACCGGCATTTTAGATATTGGTGACCCGATCCAGAATCGGGTGATCCAGATTGAGAATCGCCCTGGTCATCCCGGATTTGTAAAAAAACCGGTATTCAAATATTAGTACTAGTAAACTCCTCGTGTTATATCACAGAATCGTTGATTCCGTATAAAACTCGATGAGTCCGACGATCGTGTGTCGAGTCCTACGAAAAAAAGGTTGATCAGTGTTTTTTTGAACCATTATCACGGGATTAGCTTTTTCTTGAATTATTGATGCATTGCAGCTTTCTCAGGCCTTTGTAGGCATTCATTATTGGTTTTAACATTATAAAACAATCAAAATTAGAGGATTGAATCACGAAAATCAAAAGATTCCTGGCAAATCCTATTTCCATCATTCTATCAATTTCCAAATAAATTGTGTCAATTTTTTATTCAAAATTGAAAGGTTTTGAAGGAAATTACATTATTAATAAAACTGTAGATCTTTTTTTCATGATTAAGTAAGTTTTATTTGTCTATTTTTGAAGAAATCAAATCCCCGACCACGATTTCACAGTTTTCCGCCATTCTTTAGATTTCCGACGACAATATGATCAATTTTGATTAAAAACAGAGGGGCTTTGAATAAAATATTATCATTCAAAAGATTGTAGAGTTTGCTTTCATGATTATGCTAGTTTTGGTACTCAATTTTTCAATAAATCTAGGGTTTTTTTTAAGAACAATCGATGGAAAAAACTCCACCAATCTTGGGATTTAAGTCAATATGGGCAAAATGTTTTTTTTGAAATCATAGGGGTTTTGTCCGAAATCATGATATTGAGAAACTATTGTAGCATTCTTGCATAATTAAGTAACAATATTTGATCGATTTCTCAAGAAATCAAAAGTCTGGCACCGTTTTTCTTTTTTTTTGAAGAACAGTCTGCGGTCATTTTTTTTAATTTGATTCAAGTGAAATTCATGTATGCATTTTGATCATGATATTCTTATAAATTAATTTGCTGATTTAAATTAGAAATTTTGATTAATATTTGTTCTTGATTCATACAATATAAGATTACATTTCATTTGATATTCTTGTAATTTGATGCCATGAATTTATGAATTTAATAGGAAAAAACTTGTATTTTTTTTAGTTTATCGTCAATTTTTTTATTGCACTAAAATTTATGTTCTTAAATCTAGATACATAATTAAAATTTCTTTGATACATCAAATGTATGTATATTCATGTTTCTCTTCCTATAAGAATATATTTTGTTTTCTATTTTATTCTAATTATAATCAATGATTCAATTCTATGTCATGAATATATAATTATCATGAAAAAAAAACTTGTATTTTTCAAATTTATCATCAATTTTTTTAATGGACTAAAATGTATGTTCTTAAATCTAGATACATAATTAAAATTTCTTTGATATATCAAATGTAAGTGTGTTCTTATTTCTTTCAGTATAAGAATATATTTTTTTCTATTTTCTTGTAATTATAATCAATGATCAAATTCTATGTCATGAATGTATAATTATCATGTAATAAAAACTTGTATTTTTTAATTTTATTGTCAATTTTTTTAAAGCAACCAAAACGAAACCGCCTTTCGTTTTGGTATTAAGTTGTTTTTTGGTTGTTGTATGTTCCATTTGGACTTTGTATTATATCATTGATTATTATAGATTTTTTTTTTTTTCTGCGATATGAAAGAATGGTTAACACAACAGACAACCAAACATGAAAACAATGGTTCAGACTCTCAATATTCACCTATTTTTTACAAGTTAATGAAAGTGCATAATGCATCACTCCTAAATTCTTTCAGACACTAAAAAACCACAATTTTTAGAGATTTATAGTAATTTTTTTAAAAAAATTGGGACAAAAATTGTTGAACCCACCAATTCTTTGATTCGATCCACCGATTTTTCGATGCGACATGGGTATGGGTGTGACCTATTCAAGTCATCGATCTGTTTTTTAAAACACCAATTCTAACATTCCCCTCAGCTTTACTAATTAAAATCAAACAAATACCCTTTAGTGTGTGTTTTGTCTGAGCGAGTACGCATGCAATTTGTTTTGATAGTATGTGCCATTACCTTTTAATTAAACACAGAAATTATTGGGGCGAGAAAGCCATGGTTCCATTCTCCTTTTTGCCACTTCGTATTGTACAGTGTTTAAAAAAATGGACCGGTGACTCGAATCGGTTACACTCATACTTATGCCAAAATAGAGAATCAGTGGATCGGATTAGATAATCGACGGAATTAACAAATTTTGTCTCAAATTTTTTTAAAAACTAACTATAAATCTCTAAAAATAGTGTTTCTTTAATATCTAAAAGAATTTAAGAGTGGTGCATTATGTACTTTCATTACTTTGTAAAAATATATGAATATTGAGAGTTTGAGTCATTGTTTTCCTCTCTGGATGTCCGTTGTATTAAACATTCATTCATATCATTAAAAAATAGATTCCATAATAATCAAGGACATAAATACAGAGTCCAAATGGAGCATACAACAACCAAAAAATAACTTACTAGCAAAACGAAAGGCGGCTTTATTCCGGTTGCTTTAAAAAAGTTGACAATAAAATGAAAAAATGCAAGTTTTTATTGAATGATAAGTATACATTCATGACATAGAATTGGATCATTTAGTAAAACAATCATTGCTTTTTTATTAAAAATTATTTAAATAGGTACATTTACCATGAAGCATGAGCAAATTTAAAAATTTTTATAAAAGTACAATGGCATTTTGGAAGTTAGTGTCTTGGAACTTTATTTGTAGAGTGCCCTTATCCTTTAGTTAAAAGTTCAATTTTACCCCTTATGGAGATAACAAAAATATTCTTTATCTTGTAGTAATATTTACAATTTTGCCCCACAAAAGTAACTTTTTTTTAAAAATAGAGTACAAAATTAATAAATCCACCATTCACAACTCTCTCTATTTTGAACCTTTGTAATTTGAAGGGTTGTGAAGTTCAGAAAAGATTGTTTTATTGATAGAAAACATTCAAATTGATCATCTTGACCTCAAGATACATTGATATATAAAAAAAAAAGATTTTATCATAAGTATCATGCATCTTGTAACATATTATTTGAACCATCTATTTTAAAAATAATAATTATTTATATATCTGCTCAATCTACACTATTTTTGGAGCATTAAATTTCATAATTAAGGTTGATAATTGATTTGCATGCCGCTGTAAAACTTTCTGGCAACGAAATTGCATCTTTCAACATAGTTTTGCGATGCACCTTACTTTCATTGTTTAAGGTTTATGACTTATACATACCTCACCCAACAAATAAAATATTTCATATAAGTTGGTCAATTTTGGAAAATAAAAGTAAGTCGCTCCTCAACAACCCATCCTTCCAATTGATCACCTCATCCTTGAGATGTGAGATAGGCAAAAAAAAAGGATTTCAAGTTCTAGAAATAATGCATCTAGTAATATATTATCTAGACCATCCGCATTCAAGATTTTCAAGTGTCTAAAGATTTGATCAATCTAAACAATTTTCTGAACTTTGAATTCATAACTAGAGATAGAAATAGATTTTCAGCCAATATTGGGCTTTTAGGAGGGTTTGAAGGTGAGGATTTTTTAAGGCTTGGAAATCCATGTCCACCTATCACTGTGAAATTTACAGCTCTATATAGTGCAAATTGATTAGATCTATAGGCATTTAAAAACCTTGAAAATAAACAATTTATATAATGCGTTATAAGATGTATTATTTTTATAAATTGAAAACCCTATTTTTCATATCCAGAGGTTGGGATGATTGATGGAAGAGTTTCCAGTCCAAACGACCTTGAGGTGCACTTTAGGTTTATAATCCAAGGTTGACGGTTTTTATAAACTTCTATCACTTTAATTTAGCATCATTTCTCTAAAAATAACTATAGGAATATTTGACCTTCAATATTGGGTCTTGGTGGTAGGACCCCTACACCCTAGTTATCTATTCCCACCGATACCACCACAATAACACCTTCTAAAAGATTTATTCTTAAAGTATTTTAAAAATGGATAGGGACCTGTCTTTTCTATTGATCTACCCCAAAAACAAAAAAAAACCAAAACACCTAAAGAAAATATCATCCGTCATTTTCTTTAGGGAAAATATCATCTAGGGAGTCATCGGCCCTTGTAAAATCATTGACTAGGTCAAAACATCCCAACCTAATTTCAAAAAGCATACTTTTTGAATTTTTATTCAATAAGGCACTTCCTCAAAAGGTATAATAAAAAATACCAAGATTGCCCATGTTCAAAGGTGGGTACTCTGAAAAAGTCCAGCAGTTCAGTAATTTAACCCAACCAAGAAGCCTCAACCAAATAATAGGAGCACACCTATATGTTTTGGAGAGTAAAATTACTAAAAATACCAAAATTACTAAAACACCCTTTGTTGTTCAGAATCCCAAACCAGGAACCTTTACTTATTGGTATTTGAACTTTTTTTGAGTGAAATGAAAATTAAAAACTATTTAACTCTTAATAATTTAATTAGAAATTTTGATATCATATTTTACCTTTTTTTTTTGGTGATGAATGGCAACCCAAGAAAAGAGCATCGTGTGAATTTCCATTACATCATTTGATGTATATTTATTACATACCTCTTTGCTCCACAAATTCGTATATTTAATGCATACCTCTTTGCTCCACAAATTCGTAGAAACATACTTAAGCGGGTTGTTATTTTACTTTTCCAAGCACATTTAGAAGAAGAAAAGGAGATAGAAGGGTGGATGGGAAAAGCAGTGATTATTCTCTGAAAAAATTTATTATAAAATGAAGGTCATATTGCCCATATTTTAAAGGAACCTGTATAGAAAACGGATAGTGGTACAGATAGAACAATGCCTACAAATCCCTTTTTTCTTTTAACTTAAATTCTTTTATGATAGTATCTTAAGGATAGACTCACTTTAAGGGTAACAGGAAATCACATACATACACAAAAGAAGAGTATGGATATAAACATATAAAACGACATGTTTAAAGTAAATAGAGAGATTAATGTAAGTATCTTTTTATTTTGTGGTATTTAAAAATGGCTCCAATTTTTTCAATATTATTGGCAAGTTTTGTCTCCTATTTCTTATTTTTCCTCAAAATGCCTTTGGTTCGTAACTCCAACTTCCAAACCGATTTACTTGCATCATGCTTTTGTTGTTATTTCCAAATTCTACTAGGAGTTCTAAACATTCTTTTTTTGAGTAACGACACTATGAGACCTTCCCACATCCATGTGAGTAGGACCACAAAAGATCACGATTAAATTTTGACATAGATCTTTAGAAAAGTTATCACATGGGTGTGGGACTTGGGTGAATGGGTTTATTGATAACTTTTTTAGAGATCTGTGTCAAAATTTAATGATGATCCTTTAGGGTTCTCTTCACATGGGTGTGGGAGGGTCTCATAGTATAATTACTCTTCTTTTTTATTTAATTTTATGCACAAAACTCGAAGTTTCAAACATAAAATGTTTATAACAAAAAAAAAATTATGTTGTGAACATAGGGTTCCATGCGTCCCTTGGAACTCTAAATTCGTAACACAAGTTTTGTAACAAAAATATTACATTCTAGAGTTCTCGACATAAAATAAGAAAATAGTGTTCAGAACTTTGAGTTCCATATATATATATTTTTTTAGTTAAACTCTATGTTTGGAATTCTAAGTTCTGCATATAACTTTTAAAGAAAAAGTTTATTTGGAACTCTTAGTTGGGAAGTAGGAGTTCCAAATTATCCAAACTTAGAGCATTTCGAGAAAACTTAAAAAATTTATATTAGGGTGCTCACACTATAGAGCAGTTTACAATTGTAGTCAACAAATTTTGGACATTTATATACCTTTGTTTGGTAATACAATATTTTTTAATAAATGTATTTTTGGTCATCTAAGAGGGGTGTTACGTCACCCACATAAAGCATTAAATCCCGTAGTGTGCTCCATATGGGTGATGTAACACCCATGTGGATAATTTGATGATCTTTTTAATGATCAAAAGTACCCTTACTACAAAAATATTTTATTATAAAACAATGGTGTATAAGTGTCTAAAATTTGTTGATTACAATTATAAAATGCTCTATAGTATGTACACCCTAATATAACCCAATATAAAAAAGGGAGAAAAAAGATATATATTTGCCTCAAATAAAAAAATTGGAGTATATTTTTAATAGGGTGTGGTTTGTAGAAGGGTGAGGCTCTAAACAAGCAAAGTAAGACACACTTTCAAATGGTGTCGAAAGATGTCATTTCAATATCAAAAACATTTATGATGGCCTGAAAATTTATTTTCTTCTCTAATCATAAAATCTAAGGCTTCAAAAATAGTGTACATCAAACCGATCAATGCACACCTGAAAATCTCAAAAATCTATAGTCTAGATAATGCATTACAAGATGCATTATTTCTAAGATCTAATGTTTATTTTTTCTTCATGTCCATGTATCTAAAGGTCAAGACGATCAGATTTGAGGGCTTTTCAACATCGAAACAACTTCACATGAATTTTTTAGGTGCGCCTTAGTTTGACTGTTTGGGGCCTCAACCGTATATAAACTTTTTCCTTTTAAATAACAAAAATATATTTCCGCTAATTTCTCATGTAAGAGAAGAGGTTTATAATCATGGAGTGTGATGTACATTTGACACTTCCACCCACTTTTACTCTGTCCCATGCCCCCACCGTCCTCGTACCCAATGAGACGCTCAATTCCAAAATTTGATACAATGATTTGTAATTTGAAGCGGCGCTTCGTGACTCCCCTATTTCAAGTTAATATCTGACCCGCCCTGTGAGCGCGTCCGAGTAGGGGCCGAGTTCCAAAGCAACTCACCCCACCCTATAAATGTATTAAAATACAAAATTTTTGAAAATATATAAAAAATTGGAAAACACCATTATGTTTATTAGAAATAAGCTTTTATAAGATTTTGGTAGTTTTTAAAAAGATTTGACAACTTCTATATAGTTTTTTTCTTTATGTTCCCTAAAATATTAGAAATCTAAGTAAAAATTTTCAATTATCAGTATCTTGTGGATCTTCTTAATTTTTTTAGTCTTCTAATACTTGCTATTGCCTTGTTTTCTTATTTCAACTGTTTTAAAAAAATTTGTCCTTTTTTTTTTTTTGTAGCAAATTCAAAAGGAGTAGCAATGGAAGAAATTTAAGAGAAATAATTATGTTGTTATTAGTAGATGCAGGAAAAAAAAGACTTACTCCCACCATAAGAGCCACCAAAGACCACAACAGGGCAAGCCTGAGCAGAGAGATTTTGTTTGAGACTTGTGATGAGAGTTGCATAATCAGCTAATGCTTGCTGAGAGGTTAAATACCCCAATGTTGTTGCAGACTTGTATGCCCCTTTCCCAAAAGGCATGGATTCTCCATAAAACCTATGCTGTCAATTGCGAAGGATTTCTTTTAGATTGATACCCAACTTCAGAGGAATTCAATATCAGAGAGAGAGAGAATCAAACCATTGTAGACAGGGGAAAGAATCAAAGGAATGAGAATCGAAAAGGTTTACAAAGTAAAATTTGAATAAGTCCCTGTCTGCAAATGTTCCAAAAGAACGGAAAAAGCATGTATTTTGTCTGGCTGTTAAATTTATTGATTTTCATAAGATAGACCAATGTTGAATACTTCGAAATTGATCACCTCTATGAACACCAGGAGTGCTCGAAACTTGGGAGCGATGTCGAGCAAGAAGCCGGTGTTGGCTGCAAACCATTCGATGTCTCCTTCGTTGCCCGTGTAAACAAAGATTGGAGCTCTCTTCTTAGGTCCATCCCAGTACTCAGAGTTTAAGAGGTACTTTTGGTAGAAAATCTTGGAGCTTTGAGGTGTGAATGTGAAATGATCTAATATTTGAGGGAAGAAATGGGGTTTGTAGTCGCTTTTGTTATCTGGGTTTTGTTGCAGACAGAGTGACTGAAGAGATGGGAATGTTGGTTTAAGTGCATTTGCACTGGTTATTGTTGATAACAAGAAGTAGAGGAAGTAGAAGAGAGATGGAGGCATCTCTGGTTTCCACAAGTATTGTATGAAGTGAAACAGTGGTGTTCTGGTACTGTGAGAATGAGATATTGGTCTCTCTCCTTCTTTCCCTATTTTTTTCTTCCTTTTTCTTGTCTGGTATATGCAGTTGAGGATATGGGGTATGGATGGGAAGGATATTTATGCTTGTTTTCTTCTTAGTTACCATGAAAGCAATGAGTGTTATATGCAGTTGAGGATTTGGTTTGTGGATGGCAAGATATTTATCCTTGTTTTCTTCTTAATTCTATGAAAGTAATGAGTGTAGTCTCCTCTCTCTCTCTCTCTATTATTCTCTCTAGTGTCATTTTGGATCATAAGTTTTGTTTTGTTTTTTTTTTCTTTTTTATTATACTGACCAAATTTGAAGTGTTAGTTTGTCTCTCTTATTGAATTAGTGTGAAACTTGTCGACTGCTCTGATTACGGCCATCCTTTTGTGGGTCATTAGTTTAGTTTATTATTCTTGAACCAATCATTAGTGTAAGCACATATTTTCTCTTATTTGTTATCCCTTTTCAGTAAAGAGAATAAATTGACCGCCATATAAAAGGTGCAAGAGGGATAAAGATTGTGCTTTTTTTCTTTGAGGTAGAAAGGTAGTGTGCTTAACCATTTTCTGTCTTTCTATTCTCTCTCTAACGCTTTCTTCTAGCCCTTCTGAACCCTTCTCTACTTTATTTCTTTCGTTTTTCTTTTGCCAGTGAATCAGGGGTGATGACAAGCCCCTACTCGTAAAGGGGTGTAGCACAGGTTACTACAGTTGCTCAAGCACTCTAAACTTTAGAGTTCTTATGAGATTCAATTTATTATTGCTGGTGTGGCCGCAGTTTGTCATATCTTGTTGGATGATGAAAATTGCTAATCGTGTGGTTATCATTCTCCATCCACATGATGTAGGCCATTAACCACGAATTGAATTATTGAATCATCATTACCTGGAATAATTAACTCATTTTCCTTCTTAAGTGTTATTCCTAATAGGAACAGTCACTTTCTGGTAGATAGGTTATAGTTATATTCCATTTTATTTAGAAATTTTTAGGTAGAGTATGTACATTAATAGCATTGATTTAATTAACTTTGTCTACATTTTGAAACAATATTTGAAATGGCATCTCACCACATAGTCAACAGTCTTAGGATGTTTTTCTTTCTAGAATCTAGATTTCTTATTTTCTCCTTTCTTTTTGTTGAGTTTCACCCCTTAATTCACTTTTCTACAATAACTTGATTATAATAATGAAAATGATATATGGTAATGGTGCTAAGTAATAATAACATTTAATAATTCAAGTGAAAATGGGGGACTTCAAACCCCAGCAAGGCGGATTCCTCCTTTCTTATATATGGGGAAAACCTAGAAATTTATCTTCTCTAAATTTGAGGTGATCTTATACCATAGTTTTTTCCTCTCAATAGGAGGTGGTCCTTATGCCATACCAAATAAGGTCCTTTCACATAAAATTTGTGAGCATCGTCCTAAGTTATTACTTCTTAAATCAATGGTAGGTCCAAATATTTCTTGTATTTATTTGATTGCTAAAATTTGTACTAGTTTGTTGCCATCCTAATTGGTTTTATTGAATTTAGTAGTTCCCTCAATAAAACTAGTCATCCACTGCTTTTAATCCCATCCAACGCGTCATTCTCTCTCAACCTACCCCCCCCCCCCCCTCCTCTCTCTTATTAAAACTACTCTATTTTCTCTCTCACCTCCCATTTCATGCACAAACTCTTATTCTAACTATTTGGTGTCACATTGTTGCATTGGTGTACGTATCACAAGGGAGGGTGGCAATTAAAAAAAAAAGAAAAATTAGAATTTGAGAATTTCAGTTCTATCTAGTGGTTTAAAAAACGGATCGGTGTCTTAGATCGGGCACCCCAAAAAGCCATCAGGATCCGTGAATCAGCGTTTCGAATTGAGAATCGGCCGAATCAATCGAATTCGGCTTTAAAAAAATTCAAAAAAATTATTAAAAATTATTATAAATGTTGTTGTTTAGGAATCTAATAAGAAATAATGGTACTACATTAATAACTTTATTTTTTTGAATCAATATACGGTTCTTTCTCTATATGAAGATTCTCATCAAACATTTATTAAAACCTAACTAAATACAATATTATACATTGGAATTAGAATTATTGGTTTGTATTTTATTATTTTATCATCATTTTACTATACAAATAAGAATAAATTTGAAATTTGTCTTATAATATCATTTACTTTAAAAATCTAATCTACAACTATAACAAAAAATAATACATTGCATAATTTTTATTGTAAATAAATTAATAAATAAAATATAAGATTTGATTATCATTATAATTAGTATAATTATTAATTGTAATATTATAATAAATGTGTTTAAAAAAACAAGGGTATGACCCTCACAAATAAATAAATCAAATATATAATAATTAGTATTGATAGAAATATAGAATTTAGTAACATAAATGTGCAATCATATTTTAATAAAATTAGAAAAATAAATAAAAAAATTCATATTTGCAGTGTGGGATAATTTATAAAGCAACTTGAAATAAATTCTAAAGTGGTATAAGCTAGTATTATTTCTCTCTCTTAAAATATATCATAAACTAGTATTTTTTTAATGTTCAATAAATCAGTATTTGTATTATTTTTTTGTTTTTTTAATATCCTATGAGCTAGTACAACAATTTCATATAATTATGTTAATTTTTGTAAATTATTATATAGCTTTTTTTTTTTGGAAATTATTATATAGAATTTTATTTTTGTAATTATATGTAATTAAAATATATTTACTTTACGTTTGCATATTATTAAAAAAGAAATAAATATTATTAATCTTAAAAATAAATAGATATAATTTATCTTAAAATAAATTATAGACCATGTCATTTTATAGATGTCCTTGTATAAGAGAGAAATATCTATTTATAGAGCATTTAATTTATAATGTACGATAAACAGGTGGCTCACCTCTCTTATTGATGGCCCACCATCCTTACCAAATAGTATTAATTTATATGCTCATTCAATACAACAACCCCACAATTTTTTGGATTGAGCTATGAGAATTTGTCCCACATTAAAGAGATGCGGGACAAAAGACATAAAATGCGTTGCTACAATAGCAATACCAATTAGTTCCTACGCAAGCAAATGGTTGGGGGGAATTTTTTGAAAAGTTTTAACAAAAAAAATGACGACATCATGTGATGTTCGCATGGCTTGGTGGGAATTTCGAAAAAATATTTAATAAAAAAAAAAAAGACGATGTCACATGACATAATTACGGCGATTTATCAGCTAAATCTCATTTTTTTTTGGATCCGAGATAGGCGATAAGCAGAATTCCATTTTTTCTTTGGATACAGGATGGGCGATATCCGGTCCGTATCAGCTGAATCTCATTTTTTTTTGGATTCGAGACGGCGCCCAATTGGACCGATTTTTGTTCCATCCATTCTTTTACTTTTATTTTATTTCTTTAAATTTGAAAAAAAAAGTGAAAAAAGAAGGCCACTTATTTGGAACACTCGTGAAGATGCTGACCTTGGTCAGTTGGTTAGCCAAAACTGGGGTCTGCCCAAAGCTTGAGGGTCAGAGTCCATACTGATGAGACAAATATAAAGAGACAAACGATCATGGATCAATGTCCATTATTATCCCATATGCTTTCTTATTTTCCCTCTCCTCACTCTACATAGTTGTAGCTTTCTCTCTCCTCTCTCCACACATTTGTACCCCAAAGTATCCTACTTTGAGAAAGTGGGCCACGCACATGACATCTTCTTTGGCCTTTTTTTGGTTCATTATGCCCCTGTTTCAATTGGATAATTCTCGATTTCCTTTTCATGTTATATTTGCAAGAGATTTTTTTCTTTAGTTTCCGTTTCTGTTGTTTTATCTCTTGGAAAATTACTAGGCCTGGTAATAGGCTGCCTGGGGCTGCCAACGGGCCAGGTTCGGGCAGGGCCAGCCTGGTAGGCCGAAGCCCAAAAATCTAGTTTCATTCCGGTCCAATGAGACTCTAGACGAGCCAAGATGGGCTCCACATATATCTAAAAAGATAGGGAAAATATCAATTAAGGGATTAAAACTCCTTATAAAATTATTGAAATGATCACAAATTATATTTGAGAGTTTACTTTTAAATTTCTATTTCAATCAGTTACATCCTAAAACACGTATTAAATAGTTCTTAAATTGCACATGTTAAAGTGTTAAGAAGATTGGACAATTAGGGCACTTTGGTGATTTTACCTCCAAAGTGGAATTAACAGAATAACAAAAGTACCCCTACTTGTTCAAAAGTAGAAATAATAAATAACTTATTCAGTATTTGAATGGAGGAACAATAAAAGGTATTTCACCATTTATTTATGTAAATATCCCTCATTTTTCCTCATTTCAAATGGGGAACAAGCTATTTGTTTTTTTTAACCTTAAACAAACATGGGTATTTCGTCGTTCTGTTAAGGCCATTTTGGGGGAAAGTTACCAAAGTGCTTTCAATTATTCAATCTTCCCAACATCAAATAGACGCAATTGGTAAGTTTTTAATTCTTTATTTAAAAAGTACCTAATTGAAATAAAAATATGAGAAAGTATCAAAAGGGATTGAAACTCGTTCCATTATCACTAAAGGGGTTAAAAGATACATATTACACTTAAAGATATGCTTAGATATTTCTATATTAATAAGGTACTTCCTTACAAAAAATTGTTGAAATTTTTTCCAATTGCCCCTATTTAGTGTTGGCAAGGAATAATTAAGAGTACTTTGATAACTTTACCCAAAAGGAGGCTTTAATTGAATGACAAAAGTACCTCTTTGAGGGTAAAATTATGAAAGTACTTGGAATTGTTCTTGGTTCCCAATGTTGTAGACAAAAAGTAAACCCCCAAATGTAATCATTTGATCCTCTTATTGATTTGGAAGGGGTTTCAATCACTTAATTGATATTTTTTTCAAAAAATATGCTTTATTATTGACTATCCAGCTCTAATTCTGTTTGTAACAGTTTTTATCAATCTCTCCATTTTGCTGAATTATCGATCAAAAATATTTAAAGTGAGCTCTTTTTGGAATTTTTTTGCCGTCAATCTAAATTATTTTTGGAATTTTTTTGCCGTCAATCTAACTTTATGTTGATGTTATTTCGAGTCTCGTCAATCAAATTCCCAAACCAAAAACCCCTAAACTGGCCCGAATCCGTTGGTAGCTATAGGTGGGCAGGGCTTGGCTTAGTTTGACAAGTCAAAGGCCATACCCTATCTATTGGCAGAGAGGCTAGGGTGGCCAGTGCTTTTGCCCTCTCTTTATATTAGGCTAAGCATGCAAACTGGGTCAATAAAAACTTGGGCCTAGTACCTTAGACCTGACTTTACTCACTAAAGACTTGTTTGAGACAAGTTTAGAAAGTTAAGTTCTTAGTGATAATTATCATTCTCGAAATATTATTGGTGAAAAGTTTTACCAGGATATTATCGTAATGGTCTTTCTTTCATAAATTATCTAAATAATTCTTTGGATTTTAAGGGTACATTTGATAAACCCAAAATATCCAAATATTATGATATATTTTAAAATTCTATTTTTTTTTTCAAACTCAATTTGGTCTAGTGTTTTGATTGGTCCAAACTAATCTTCTAAAATTTGAATAAGGCCCCAATATCAAGTATCTCAAAAAAAAACAAGTTGAACTTGAATTTTAAATGATGAAGAAAAGTGCTAACTTGCGGGTTAAGTTTTCCCATAAAAACTTCTCCATGCATTCAGTTTCTTCCCTTCCGTGCTAAAAAAATTTCCCCAACGCGCCAAAGACCATCTCTCTTATTTTATATTAGTTTTTTCCCTTAGTACTTTCTTTTCATTGCTACAAACTTCAGATCTCATCCAGCATTCAGGCACATGCTCTCCCACTCTCTCTTTCTCTAAAATCTCTCTTTCTTCATTTTTTTTTTCTTTTTTGGGTTTTTGTAAAGTTTTTTTATTGGTGCAAAACCCTTTACCTGTTGAATTTGGTGCTATCTAAAATCACCCATATAAATAAATCCCATATTTTGTGGGATTCATTAAGATTGATCCATATCATGTGGGATTGAGATATTCATATATTATATTATATGGAATTGAGATATTCCCATATATGGGATCGAAATTGATGTTGATAAGTTTCCTAAAAAAAATAGAAATCCAAAAAAAAAAGATTATGACTGTTTGACATATCACTTGGTCTTTTGAGATATATGTAATATCTATAGGAAGTTTCTTATTTAGTATGGACTCTTAATCTTATATGTATATGGGATGAAAGTGTAGAGAATATGAGTCACCATATAGGCTTGGTAGTTCCTCTAGAGAGATGGAGCTAGAGTCTCATATTTATAAGATGCAATGCAATTTTCTCTTAGAAAGAAGAAATATTCTTTTGGACAAAAACATTGTGATGATGCATCTTTTAGACTCCCGACGATTGAGAGACTTGTTTGTTTCTTGTAGAGAAGCGGTTCTCAATGAAATTTTCGGTGGTTTCCCTTTTTAGTTAGAGAGAAAGTCAGTTTCTCAATGCTCTCGCGTTTCTATCTGGTGTTATCGGTAATGATTGGTAGAAGTAAAGAGAAGAAATGAAGAGTTGTTTAAAAGGGTTTACTCAACTGTGTTTTTGTCGAGATTTGTTCCAAAATCTTTGATCTAACATTCATTGGTATGGCAGATTTCTGTTTGCCGTACCCGTAGATGTAGCTCTTTTAGGGTGAACCACGTAATTTTTTGTGTTATTGTTGTATGTATTTCATGATTTATTTCTCGTACTTTATTTGCCAAATATCAACCCATCGGGTTTTAGAGTTTCTGTGCACAACAAGTGGTATCAGAGCCCTGGTTAGGGGTTTTAGGTTAGGCAATAAAAGTTTCGAATGCAAGGTTCGAGGTGAAAAAATTTAATGAAAGCACTATTTTTCAGCATGAATGATGAATAAATTTATTTGGCAAAAGATTAAAAATCCATGAAGCTATCCAATGGTTATTGGCATAGTGAACAAGTGATTTTGATATTACGATGGAGATTTTTGGATTTGGTGCTATCCAAAATCACCCACATAAAGAAATCCTATATTTTGTGAGATTGGTCTATATCATGTGGGATTGAGATATTCATATATCAAGTGGGATTGAGATATTCCCATATCATGTGGGATTGAGATTGATATTGATAAGTTTATTAAGGGACAAAAAAAAAAAAAAAAAAATTAAAAACTCTTGGATATATCTCTTGGTCTTTTAAGATATATATGATATCTATAGGAAGTTTCTTATTTAGTATGGACTCCTAATCTTATATATATGGGATAAAAATGCAGAGAAGTTTCATGATGGTTCCTCTAGAGAGAGAGAGAGGGAGCTAGAGTCTCTTGTGCATAATATGCAATTTCTTCTTAGAGGGAAAAAAACGTTATATGGAGAGAAACATAGTGATGATGCCTTTTATTGACTCCCGAAGATTGAGAGACTTGTTTCTTGTAGAGAAGTAGTTCCCATGGAGATTTTGGGTTGTTTACCCATTTAGTGAGATAAAATCTTGTTTGCTCTCAAAGTTGTTCTCTTCCTAGAAAGTAGCCTAGTTATGGAATAGAGATGAGAGATCAACATGGTGCCGTTTGGGAAAAAATCTTTAAGATGTTTTGTTCGACTTGTGTTTTTGTCGAGGTTTGTTCCAAAATCTTTGATGTAACTTTCATTGAAATAAATGATTTTTGTTTGCCGTACTCGTGGATGTAGCTATTTTGGGGTGAACCACGTAAATCTTTGTGTTCTTATTGTATGAGTTTCATGTTTTATTTATCAAAATTCAACCCATCGGGTTTAAAGCTGCTGCACATAACAAGTGGTATCAAAGCACAACAAGTGATATCGGAGCACAACATTCCCTTTCTTTCTTGCCTGCTGTTTGTTTTGAAATTTTCTAGAGAGAGAGAGATGGGCTATTCAATATTTCTCTTGATCTAGGTTAAATTGATTGATAATTTCAATTTTCTTCGTTTTCAATTGGGGTTTGTCTTGTGGCCTAGAGATTTATGTGCTCGATTCATGAGAAATTTTCAAGCGAGCCATTAAAATATGTTTGATTGCTCGTTGAACCAACAACAAAGGAGAAAGAAAATAGGTAAGGGTTTTCTTTCATTTTATTATGTATTTCAGCCTTAAAAAAACAGTTCTAATTTAGCCTTAAGAATTTCTTTCATTTTATTCATGGATGGAAACCATTTTTTGATTTCTGCTTCTGTTTGTTTTAGATAATAAATATTTGAATCCAGCTTATCTTTTCGAACGATTGGTTAGTTTTATTTATGTGTCAATTTGTTTCTTTTTTTTTATTTCTTTTATTGCAATTTCAACATGTTAACAGAGCAGGAGCCTGATAAGATCATAATCGATATATTCTGATTATTTTTGTGATGAGCGTGGATCCTTATCTCACTCGCTTTTATCAAATTAGTTTCCCCTCTCGCTGTTGGAAGGTGAAGGAGAGTTTGACAGGACAGTAAAATCATTGAAGATTGTATAGGCGTCCCATTAGATCTATTTGGAGTGAACAGTTAAGGGTTTGGTTTTACAAGGTAGGTAATCAAAACCCAATTCTCGGTGAAGGGTTAGGTTTTTACAAGTTTGGGTAATCAAAACCCAATTCTCGATGAATGGTGAAGGGGTTTGGTTTGGGTGCTCATTTGTGAAAAAAGAAAAAAAAAAAAAAAAAAATTCCTCAAGTTGACCTTAATATTGATGTGGACTTAGTGTCAAGTATGAAACAAAAAGGATTAAAAAAAATGATGGAAGTAGAGGCCCTAACAAATATCGTGATGGTGGAATGGATCATAGTAATAGAGAGCGCCCTAGATATGATCATTGCAATAATATAGGACATGTGATTGATAGGTGTTGGGTCCATTACTACCAAGACAACCGACAAATCTACCACTCGGACTACAACCACTCAAACTTATCACTGAAACTGTAATCATTATCAGTAACCAAGTAACAACATTGGTTCTCCCTTCACATATGATCATTCTTATTCATTGTTGGACACAAGTAACTTTTATGCTTCCATGTCTTCCTGTGACATTTTTTCTTGGATAATAGACTCACGGGCCACAGATCGTATGATTGGTAACCTGTAATATCTATCTAACCTCAAAATAGTAAAAATATGAATAATGTGTCTATTGCTAATGGTTATTTGATTCTTGTACATGGTGTTGGTAAGACTAAATTTTTCTCCAATTCACAAAACTC
Organism: Amborella trichopoda; assembly: GCF_000471905.2. The sequence goes on from NW_006497930.1 coordinate 2,849,430, forward strand.
TAAAGTTCTTTTTATGCCATCGTTTTCCTCTAACTTGATGTCTGTTACTAAAATTACTCAGAGCATGAATTGCAATGTTATTTTTGCTACCAACTCTGAGACTTTCCATGACTGGGCTACGAGGAGGAAGATTGGTGAAGGAAGACTGTCTCAGAAGTTATATTTATTTGATCAGGAGAATAAGGCTTTGGTTGCCAGTCAAGATAATAATGCACTGTTTTTGAGACTTAAAATCTTTTTATTTTTCATGGTCATACATCTCGATGTCAAGATGATCAATCAAAGGGTTTTTTAACACTAAAACTACCTTTTCCGTTGGATTTTTGAGTTGCATTTGTAGTTCTACATCATAAGGTTGTAACGTTATATAAACTTTTTCCTTTAAAAAATGATCAAATTACGAGTGAGATCAATTGACGTGAAAATATTATCACACCTAACTCCATGAAACGTTTTTTTACATATGAACCTAACGTGTCCTAGGCCTTTCACCGCATTTGGGCTTACTTGGACACCATGTGTTCAAAGTTGCCCAAGTTCATCACGAGGAGCTATACCCATCCCTACTTCTCACCATGACAACATGATACGGATTCCAATCTTACTTATTATACATACCCATGTTTCTTCCTTTCAAGGGTATTCCTAAAGTTCTAGCTCATTTAGAAGTCACTACCATGGTTTTTTCAGCTAGGGATCATATGGTCATTTAACGACTTATTAAATGTGTTACAGAACAAACGCTTTTATTGATTTCTCTTATTAAAACACGTTAATCCAATGTTATTTGAAAATGCAAAGAAATTCCTTTACTATGGTCTGAGATTTGACCAAAATAAATGTCCTTTGCATCTTTTGGAATCTCTCTAATTAAAAAGAAGAAAAGGAAAGTATAACACCCAAATAACTTTTATAATAGGAAATACCATAGTTTTGGTTAGGATTCAACTGTGATAACGATAAATAAATGAGCAAAAATAACACTAGAACTTAGAAGGGAGAAGTTGCATAAGAAGTCTTGGCACCCACCATCCAACTGTGACTTATTTTCATGCAAGCAAATGAAGAGAAAAAAAAGAAATGTTATATATAGAGCTGTCTGATATTAAATAGATTGGATTGCCCCATATTTAAAGATCTCTAGAAGACCACACTGCCACAGTCTTAGGGCAATTCGATGTTTCTAATATTGAATTATCCCAAAAATGGGACGGTCTGATACCTAGGGCGTCATACAGCTCTAGAATTCATGAAGTTGAATAAACTAGAAGAAAAAAACCACAAAAAGAATGACCTTGGCATAAAATCGAGGCAACCATGAACCACAGGGTAATTCTGCAATGATTTTCGTACCACGAGTACATTTTTTATTTCTTAAAAATAGGTGAGCTCACTCGTGATACGCATCACGACCTCTAGTATAATATAATTAGTAAGATTGTGCCGTTGAATTATCAAAGCTCTTCCCATCATAAACCGAGTTTCCACATTGAAGATGGGCCAAGTTCATGAATCCTAACAGTTCAAGGTGCTCGATGGTGGAAAGCATGATAACTTATTAGGGCTCGGGTTTTTCTTTTATTGTTTTCCATTGGTAAACATGATTGCAAAGTCATTAAGCGATCAAAAGACTCCAATTAATTGATTTAAAGTTTTTTAGTTTTTATTTCATTCAACTTCCTTATCAAGAAAAATCTTTAAGATTACCCAAATTGCCCATATTTGGGATTAGAACAGTAAACAAACAAGGGCATTTCATTAATTTCATTCACATGAAGAAGTTGGGCTATTCTAGTTATTTGGTTGGGCTTTTTAGGTGGGTCAAATTACTAAAATGCTCATGTTTATGCATTGTTATTAAATTTGAATAGGAAAGGCGCTGAGGTCGTGGTGGTACTAGCATCCCCAACCCAGTTACCACATTGTGGTATTCATTCCTACTGCTGACACCCCCAATTAACACCTTCAAAATATAACTCGTTAATCTATTGAAGAAACGGATAGGCATCCCTTCCCTACTAAATGAAAACTTATGATAATTGAGGACAATTTGAATAGGGACAATTTAGGTGTTCTTTGTGATAAAAACTTTAGGTATTATAATGGTATTTTTACCCAAAAGATACTTTAAATAGGGAGAATTTAGGTGTTCTTTATGATAATTGGGGAATTTTAGGTATTATAATGGTATTTTTTAGGAGGTACCCAAATAAATAAATAAATAAAGTCCTCTTATGTTGATTAGGATAGTTTAGTTGATTCCTTATGAGCCTTAATTGGCTTAACCCCTATGCTATTTTCTTTTCAAAAGTGATTTTAAGTTTTCCCCATTATAACTTTATAAATAGACATACCACATCACTATGGATATTCGCCCCATTTTTTGTAAGAAAACATTTGGACTGTCAGTTTCCATTATTTTTAGATGGAACACCTACTTGCATCCATTTGAATGCTTTGCACTTTTTGGAACACATATGTAGTCATGCGGTCTAGCCCTCATGAAACAATTTTCCATTTAGACCATGTCCATAATATTCATAAGCCCTCTCTCAGTTACACAAACCCTAGCTCGTCCAATAAAAAATAGGATACTAAAACGAATCCAAAGAACCACAATGTACTATGGCCCAATGCTCCTTGTGAGTGGCCCTGGGAGAGAATGAGGTAATGTAATTTTAGTATTCCATATTGGGTCTATTGGAAATATGGCCTATTAGGCCCTTTTATCCAGGGAATTTATTTTTTAATAATGATACAAAAGCCATATTGAATAATATATGTGAAATCCCATGTGGTTGACATGAGGCAATGCCATATACTAGGATCCATTTTGGAGCTCTTACAGGATGTTGCACTAGAGGGAAAACCCAATGTCACTAGAGGGAAAACCCAATGTCACTAGAGGGAAAACCCAGTAATGTGTTTGAATTCTTTGTAAGAATTTTTTTTATATTATAGATATACAAAATTATTTAATTTTTAAATATCTTTTATGAAGTAGTAGGAATGCTTGGATAACATCCTGTTTTGAGAGTCATTAGTGCACTAATGACAGGTTTAGCTCATTGCATATGTTAATAGTTCGGTGACAACTTGTTATCCTAATTGGCTGCACTTAAGGAAATTAAAGCAAGAATTATACTTGGATCTCAACTCCTATAGAACATGAATGTGAGAGTTACAAAAATATGGTTCTCTATAAAAAGAGGTTAACCCCTCAAGTAAGACAGAGAGAATGATGGAAAATATAGACAGAGAGAATGATGGAAAATAGATGAAGGAGATTCATCAAGAGGACTCTCATGGTAGCCTGTCACCGGATGGCTGGGTCTATAGGATTTGGTATAGAACCTTAGGTCCCTCGTGTGATTTAAGGACAAATCCTAATGGTATCAGAGTGAGGTTGCTACACTTATTCTCATATATAACTTGTTGGATATTTTTTTTTATTGTTATTGCCTATATTATTATTATTATTTTTGTTTTCATTGATCTCTTATTAGAACGATATATATGGATCAGATAAATTTTTTTGTGCTTATATTAAAAAAGAAAAAAAGGAAAAAAAAATTGGGACTATTTTTGAGGTCTTTTACCATTTCTATAGTGATTTCCATACACTGCCATATACTCCAATTTATTGCTCAAATATCCAAATACTTATCAAGGGCATTTCTGTCAATTTTTAATACCCCGTTTTCCAAACTAAAGATATGCCCCATCCAAAACTCCCGTCAAAACAAATGGGACTCCGCTCTCTCTCTCTCTCTCTAAAATCCATTGAAAAATGAGAGTTTTTCTCCAATTGTAATTTTTTTGGCAAATCTCCATATGAGAAATCTTCGACAGTCAAGAAAGAGAGAAAATATGGAGTAGGATGAAGAGTCAGAAAAGATAAGTTTCTTTTATTTTTCCCTCTCTCTTTTTTATTAGTTAAGTTTTTTTTCGTTTGACGGTTTCCTTATCATAATTATGGAGTGCAAGATTGTCGGTTTTTCTTTCTCAATGAATATGGTTGTTTCTTGCCAAAAATAGTCATCTAAAACAGACATGCTGTCACTTGCCAAAATAGCTTGTATTTCTTTCTTCAACGAACATGGCTGAATCCTACCAATTTTTTTTTATTCTCTTCTTCAACGGGTATGATTGTTTCTTGCCAAAATTACTTGATCATGGGCTGCACACTCTAACGACTATGTAACGGGTATGTTCCTCATTCACTTGTTATATTTGGTTGCCATAAAGTAATATAAACAGAACTTGTAAACGCTACTAGATGATTAGAAAATCAGTTTTCAATTTCCACCCCTTTCTGAGACACTGTGTATTCTCCTCTCTTGCTCATATATATGATTTTCATTGCTGCTTATTATCCTGAGAATAGAGAGTCCTCTTCTCAGGTGTTATCGTAATCTGTGAATCTTTTCTATTTCACTGCAGTTTAATCCATATTGTTATTATCTTTTTTTTTTTTCAGAGAGAGAAAATAATTTACTTGAACACCATATATTGCTGTTTATGTGTAATTTGGGTATTTTCTGATGAGAAGGTTTCCAAGAATTTTTTATTGAGTTGGATTCACATTTAGGCTTCTTCAATTCACCGGTTGTTGCATTTTTTTTTTTCTTGAGATCTATTCTTGATAGCCCATACTATCGCCCGGTGAGATCGCAACTATAAACTAGATTTTTTTCTTGATCTATATTTTTTTTATCATTCATGGATCCTAAACTAGAATTCAAGATAGAACGACTCAATGGGCCGAATTATAATATATGGAAAAGAAGATTAGCTTTGATTTTAGAGCACGAAAATGTAGATCATATTATTTCAACTGTAGTTCCTACTAAGCCCATTGATGCTAGCAATAGAGCAAAAAGATCATCTTAAGCTAATTGGGAAAAAGAAAATAAGAGGTGTAGGATTATAATTTTGAGAAATATGGATGATGAATTATTATTGAGCTTTGATGAATTTAAAAATGGCAAAGATATTTATGATGAAGTAGAGATACAATTTGAGGTAACTTCAATGAGTATTTTTTTACTCAAGAGTATTATTCTTTTAAGATGAAGGAAAATGACTATGTGGTTGAACATGCTAAAAAAATGATTTTGTTGGGCAAACAACTTATAAGTGTTGGTTATGCTTTGAATGATCAACAATAAGTTTTAACTATATTGAATAGTTTGCCTAATTCTTGGGAATCTGCTGTGACTACTTTATCTTTAAACCGCAAAGATCTTACGCTTCAAAATCTTGTTGTTGAATTGAAATCTGTAGGGGATCGTAGATCTTCAAAGAGGGCTGATGCACTTCGCATTGCTCAATCTCAAAACCCTCGAATTGGAGAATCCTTTAAGAAAAGAAAACCTTACCAACCTTGAAAAAATAATAAAAAACAGAATGTTGAAAATAAAAACAAGAAGCCTATGCACAATGGACCCAAGTGGGCATGTTTCATTTGTGGGAAGATGAGACACTTTAAATCCCAATGGCCAAACAATAGGGAACCCAAGACACCCAACCAAGGTCGTGACTACTTGTGTGTAGTAGTTGAATGCTTAATAGCTAATGTGCCTATTGATGATTGGTGGGTGGACTCTGGAGCCACTAAACATATATCCAGGTCTAGAGAGGGCTTTGTGGAACTTAAAGAGCTTAAAGTTAGGCAACATATTATCTCTATGGGCAATGATTCTAAGTTTGATGTATTGGGTATTGGCACTTATAAACTAGCCATTCGAAATGGGAACGTCTTGCTCCTTTCTGACACTCTTTATGCTCCTTCCATGCATTGTAACTTGTTGTTAGTTAGGAGACTTGATGCCAAGGTATATGAAGTTTGTTTTAAGGATGGAAATGCTTAGGATTAATAGGAAAATCATTGCATGGAGGAAAGCCCGAGAGGATACGTATTTTCTTGATAAAATGAATTAAATTTCATCTTCTTCTGCTTACTTGAATGTGTGCGATGATAAAACTTCTTTTTTGTGGCATATGCGTTTGGGTCATATTAGTAGAAATAGAATTTCTAGACTTGTTAATGATGGCATGATTCCTAAAATGAAGAATTTGGATTTAAAAAATTGTGAACCATGTTTATCTAGTAAAATGAGTAGAAAACCCTTCGGTAAGATAACTAGATCTAATGATTTATTGTCTATTATTCATTCTGATATTTGTGGGTCACTTAATGTAAAAACACATAGAGGTATGGAGTATTTTATTTCATTCATTGATGATTATTCAAGATTTGGTTATATTTATCTGATTAGTAGAAAATCTGATGCACTTAAGATATTTAAAGAATTTAATTTAGAAGTTGAAAACCAATTAGACAAAAGAATTAAAATCCTTAGAACATACCGAGGAGAGGAATATTGTTCTAATTTGTTCGATATTTTTTGTAAATAAAATGGGATAATACACCATAAGACCATGCCCCACACACCCCAACAAGATGGTGTTGTTGAAAGGCGTAACCGAACTCTTATGAAAATGGTGTGATCAATGATGAGTCATGCTAACTTGTCCTTAATTTTTTGGGGTGAAGCATTGTATACTGCTATGTATATTGTAAACTAAGTTCCCTCAAAATTCGTAGAGAAAATACTTTATGAGTTATGGACTGGACGTAAACCTCGATTGGAACATTTAAAAATTTGGGGTTGTGTTGCTCATGTACTTATCCCGAGCCATGAGATCTACGTTGTAGGTTAAAACTAGAAAATGCTCACTCATAGGGTACTCTGATGCTTCTAAGGGTTATAGGTTTTATGACTATGAGACCAAATCTTTGGTTGAATCTAGAAATGCACATTTCTTAGAAGAACATATGAAAATAGACAAACTCTCTCTTATAGATATACATGAATTAGAAAATAACAAAAGAGTAATGAAAGCATAGAACATTATGAATCTAATGTAGAAAACCTTGATAACTACATAGATAGTGGGGGTGATACATTTAAACTTACTAATGTAGCGGACAGTGAACCTAGGAGAAGTTTTAGGAACAGAAGAGTACCATATCAAGTTTTGTTTGCATGGACACTTTTAACCAATATTATAATTTTTCTTATCAAGATATTCTTGAACCTTCAAAATATACAGAAGCTATTAATTCTGATGAATCTGATGTGAATAATGCTATGAATGAAGAAATGTATTCGATAACTAAAAACTATGTATGGGAGTTGATAGATTTGCCTAGTGGGAGAAAACCCATTGGTTGCAAATGGATATTAAAAAGAAAACTCAAGGCTGATGGTGGTATAGATATATATAAAGTATGACTTGTTGCTAAAGGGTATAACCAAAAGGAAGGTTTAGATTTTGTTGATACTTTTTCTTCAGTTGTAAGATTTCCTTTTGTTAGAATTTTGATGTCTATTGTGGCCAACCTTGATTTAGAATTGTTTCAAATGGATATTAAAATTGCATTTCTCAATGGAAATTTAAATGAAGAGATATACATGTTACAACCTGGAGGATATATTGTTGAAGAAAATAAAATGTGCAAACGAATTAAATCACTATATGGATTGCAGCAATCTTCTAGACAATGGTATTTAAAATTTCATGATGCAATTATGAAACTTGGTTTTGTTTCTAATGAAAGTGATTTACATTAAGACTAGTGGGAGTAAGATAGTGATATTGTCTTTATATGTGGATGATATTTTGATTGCTGAAAATGATATAGATATGATTAATGAAACAAAATCATGGTTGAAATATAATTTTGAAATGAAAGATATGGTGGTTGCATCATATGTTCTAGGAATTAAAGTTACAAGAGATAAATAATAAAGGATGCTCAGCTTATCTCAAAAGCATTATTTAGAATATATTATTAAAAAGTTTAAAATGGATTTATGCAAGCCGGTCTCCACTCCTATTGATAAAGCAGTTAAATTATCCATTGATTTATGTCCTACTAATGATAATGATTATATGAGAAATATTCCATATGCTCAAGCAATTGGGTGCATTAATTATGATGTATCATACACTAGGCCAGATATATGTTTTGCTGGTGGACTTGTTAGCACGTATCAAATAAACCCCAGAATGATACATTGGCAAGCAGTAAAAAAGATATCAAGATATATCTAAAGAACAAAGAAAATACAAGTTGCACTATCAAGGTTCTTTCTTCAAGCCTCAGGGTTACTTTGATGTAAATTAGAGTGGAGACTATGATGATAATAAATCCACTTCGGGTTTCATTTTCACGCTTGGTGGAGGTGTATCATGGTGCAGTAAAAAACAAGATTGTGTTGCTTTATCAACCATGGAAGCAGAATATGTTGCTTGCAGTTTAGGATTACAAGAGGCTGTTTGGTTGAGAAATTTCCTTATGGATTTAAAACTGGAATGCATTGCAAATGGGCCTATAAACATGTTATGTGATAATCAAGTAGTCATTGTCGTTCTCAATGATTCGAAAATAAACTCTAAATTCGAGCACAATCGCAGGAGGTATCACTTTATTCGAGATGTAGTAGAATATGGAGATATACAGTTGATTATATGCCTTCAAATGAGATGATTGCATATCCATTGACTAAGGCTTTAAGCCCAGAAATTTTCGAGAAACATATAGCAGCTATGGGACTGAGATAAGTCCAAATGGAAATCTAATAATGGTTCCTAAAATCATTTTGGTGGGTATATAGAATCCCATGTAGAAAACATGACGCAATGCCATATATAAGATGTCAAAGAGGAAGATAAATGACACACCCCCCGCCACTTGATCCATGGTGAAAGTGACCTACTTCACACATGGTAAGTTTGCGGAGAGAGAGGGCCATAGACATTGGAATTGTTGATGAGAGAGAGTTCCCCAAATATTGATTTGCCATCTCTGCTTTGATTTATGGATTTTTTGTTTTGTAAGGTTGGTGAAGCTTTTCATGCTCCAGGGGCTTCATAGCGAGAGAGAGGGGGAAGACAAGATGCCAAGGACACAAAGGAGTGGAGTTCGCTGAGAAGTGCACTTGGCCTAATCCTTTTTCGACACAAACTTTCTCTCTCTAGTTTGATCTCTCCCTCTCTTTAGTGGAGATCTAGGGTTCGATTGCACATTTGAAATTGTAGATTTAGGGTTTGTTATAAAGCCATGAATTAGCATGTTTTTGTTGGAAAGGAAGTTTCCGGCCCTTTTGACTAGATTTTGTTATTTTTTTGCTGCTTATAGCGTTTTGTGGCTGGATTTTAAAGGGACCTTGACTAGATTTATTTGAGGGCCCTAATTTGGAGACATTTTGGTTTGGAATTTGATTCTGGTTTTGTTGGAAAAGGGGTTTTTCTATTCTATTTGAGGTAGAAATGAGATTCATTTCATCCGCAGGGATAATCACTTTGACCTTATTTGTTGTATTTTCTAGTTCCAAATGGCATTGATTTTCTTCTTATTTTAAAAAAAAGAAAAAGGAAGAATACAAGGAGGATTTATCAGAGAAGAGCCCCATGGATTGAGAGTGAAGCCAAAGGTTAAGGGAGTTATTAATATACTTGGTTGTCATGCCTTCATTTTCTTGGTGACAAATGATGCTCGGAACTGTTGCAGGGTCATTAGCCTGTGAGAGCTATTTTTAGAGAGAGAAAGAGATAGAGGGTATCTTGAGTTGACCAATTATCTATGGAGGTAGAGGAGTATGCTGAGGGTGATGGCGTGCCTGTTGTTAGCATTGGGTTTGATTTGACAGGTGGTCCGTTAGCAAAGGCACCATTTCCAGTGGTGGGTTCCTTCTCCCCCCCATTAACAGATATTTTTGGGTTTTTCGATTGGGCTAGGAGAAGCTGGAATTTGTCTTATGCGCCTAAAGTCAAAATTGTGGGTGATAATGAGATCATAGTTTTTCTTCTTTCAAAGAAGGATACTGCTTCAGTGTTGATAAATAGGTTTGTTCAGGTTAGAGGGAAGTTGTTATCTTTGGATCTTTGGAAACCCCATTCGCATAAATCATATCTTAGTAAAAGTACTACTTGGGTTAGGTTTCTTGGTATTCCTATTCATGCGTGGTCCATCTCTACTTTTCGTCTTCTTGCTAACAAATGTAGAGAATTTTGTGACGTAGACAAGTTGGCTTTTTCTAGAGTTGATCTTCGATCTGTGAGGATACGTATCTGGAAACTATAAGGGTTCATCATTCCTAAATTTTTAACTTTAAAAGTGGGGAAGGAGTGTTTCGCTATTACAGTAGTTCCAGAAGTCAGGGTAGAAGGCGCCATTATTAAAAAAGCTGAGAATATTGCTACTGAGCTCAATGGTGAAAATGGATAGCAAGAAGTGGTTAGGCATTGTAGATCTACGCAGGAAAACTCAGTTTTCTTTCAGTTTAGGTTGGAACGGCCCCAAAAGTTTGGACACTCTACAAGGACATTTAAAAATTTAAAAGTAAAGAAACGATGGATCCCAACTGGACATTTAGTGCCTTCTACGCCTGTGTTACAGCCAACGGATGTTGACTCGCTTGAAAGTCTACGGCGGTTTGCTGAGGGTCCAAGTAAGGTATGTGAGGGGCTACTGAATAAAGTCATGAAGGAAAGACGATGTATAGTTGGCGGGATTGATGATGAGGGAGTGGAAGAGTCATCGAGCTGTCAAGATAAAGTTGCAGTTTATCGGGATTCCTGTACTCGACAATATTATGCAATTGGGCTTTCTTGTCATTGGCGGTAAGAGGCAGTGAAGGTTTGCTATCTAAAGTTTTTCCTTATCTCCCTTACTGTAGCTTAGAGCAAGGAAATTTCATTGGGCAGTCCAGCAAAGGGGAAGCTCTTTTGAGAGAGACACAGAGACAGGAAGTGGCATCTCAGGTAGTGTTTGCTCTTCTCGATGCCATGTATCCATTGTGCTTTCGCAGAGCTGTCAAGAAGAAGCGAGTCTCTCAGTGGCTGGCTTTTGATCCAATTGCGATTAACCCTCTGGCCCTGGTAGTTATAGAAGAGGATGTCGAGCCAATTGAGGATATGGAGGCAAATGAGAATGTAGAACCTGTGGTGTCCTCTACTGAGGAGGAGAACAATCTTCGGGAAGATTGAAATCTAGCTCTGGCTACTTTGGAATCAGAGGATGCTACCCCACTCTCTATTATCAAGGAGGAGCAACCTCTGCTCCTTCACTTATCCAAGGTTAAGCCAGGCTTCTCAGAGGCAAATGATGATCATGCTGGTGAAGGAGAGGATTATGCACCTAATCCTTTGCTGGACGATGATAGCAAGGAAGCAGAACAAGTAGTGAGTTCTATGGTGTTTGATAGCAGCATGGACTTCGACATTCCCATAGGAGTGGTTTTTACGGATCTTATGGAGAAGCTTAAGGCCAAAAATATTCAGAAGGGCTCGTTGAAGAAGCAGAATCAGGGTACTGGGGATTGGGGATTGGGGTGCCTCTGATGTTACTCCCATGAAGGACGTAGCATCTAAGAAGAAGAGGGGTAAAAGCCCTGTGAAGGGCACGCGATTGTCTGCGAGACTAATTGCGCATGGAAAATGGGCTAATGCAGGTGGTGTGGTGACCAGAGATGTGGAAGTTAATGAGGTCGAGTCTTCTTCTTCTTCATGGTCATCAGAGGAGAGTGATGGGGAAGCTGTTAAGGAGGCACTGATGCTTGAAGAATTCTATTTTGGGCCAAAGGAGGATCGTTCAGGTTCTTCTCATCCTTAATTTCTTATGTTAGTGTTGTCTTGGAACGTGAGGGGTCTGGTGATCCCAAAAGATAAAAAAGTGTTTTGTTTCTTATAGATAAATATAGACCTACTGCTCCAATTTTGCATGAAACCAAACTCCCTAGCCCTACTCCGTCTGAGGTTAGGGAGGTGTGGGGTCATAGAACAATAGACTTTGTGGGTATTGATGTTGTAGGAAAGTCAGGGGGGATTTGGATTTTATGAGATCCATCTATTTTGCTTTCCTTTTCAGTTGTTAAAAATGACTTTTTCTTACTTGTTGGCTTTGTGGGTCCTCAAGCTGATTTCCAATGGGGGCTTATGAATGCTTATGGACCGCAAACTTCGGCTCAAAAAGTTTGTTGTGTTTCTGATATGTCGGAGCTTATTGCATAGTTTCAATTTCCTATTTGTATTGGGGGGGATTTTAATTTTACAAGATGGCCGGAAGAAAATCTTCTAGGGAGTTCTATCTCATATTCGATGCGTTAATTCAATTTTTTTATCGAAGAAAATGCTTTAATTGATTATCCAATAGCAAGGGCTAAATACACTTGGACCAATGGAAGCTCTGCCGTGCTCTTTATGTCAAAAATTGACAGGTTCTTGGTGTCCCCCGAGTGGTCAGAATTTTTTCCATTGGCCTCTGTGAGAGCTCTCCCTAGACTCTCTTTTGAACACACTTCGATTTTATTAACCTCTAAGAGTTGCTCTGGTGGTATTAGACCTTTTCGATTTGAAATTGCTTGGTTAAAGGAGAAAGAGGTCTCATAAATTATAAAAAGTACGTGGGAGAACTCAGTCAACACTGGATCACTTGATTTTCAACTCCATAAGAAACTGATAAATATTAAACATAACTCTTGAAGTGGAAAAAGGAAAAGTATTATTCCGTGAAGTGCAAGATTGATGTGCTTCTACACTCTATTGAGGACTTGGACTTTGTGATGCATCAGAATGGTGAATGGTCTGAGGAGTTGGCGGTGGAGAGAAGTGAAAAACTCAATGAGTTACAGGAGCTTAGGAGGGTGGAAGAAGTATACTAGAGACAAAGGTCGAGGGTTAAGTGGCTTAAGGAAAGGGATTTGAACACAAAATATTTCCATTCTATTGTCAATGCAAGGAGACGCCAAAACGATATTTCTGGTTTGTCTGTGAATGGGGTTGATCAAGAGGACAGTGAGGGTATGTCCCAAGCTGTTGTTGATCACTTTCAGCGGGTATTCTCTTCAGAGGTCACTCACGCACCTAGGCTCAGCAGGGTGGGTTTTAGAGTTAACCCACCTCACTTTATTCTGGCATTGGATAGGGAGGTGTCGATGTAGGAATTAAAAAATGCGGTTTTTGCCTTACCTGGTGATAAGGCACGACGTTTCCCTCTTATCGTTTTTCATAAGTTCTAGAGTCTTATTAGTTCAGAGCTTTTAGAAATGATAAGGGGGTTTTTGAGGAGAGGGGAGTTGTTCAAGCGTGTGAATTCTATGTTTATTGCTTTAATACTAATGAAATCAGTGATCGCTACTTTGAGAGATATTAGACCTATTAGTTTGTTCACGAGTCTTTACAAAATAGTGGCTAAGGTTCTGACTGAGAGACTTAAGGAGGTCCTACCTGAAGTAATTTCTGGACCACAATCGGCTTTTATAAATGATAGATTGATCACTGATAGTGTATTACTAGCACAAGAATACATTCACTCTAAAATTATTGATCGCAATCTTGGAGTGGTCATTAAATTAGATATGGAGAATGCGTATGACAGAGTAGAGTGGAAGGTTTTGCTTGAAATAATGACAAATATGGGTTTCAGTAATACATGGAGACAGTGGATTTTGGGATGCATTTCTTCGGCATACTTCTCGGTTATCTATAAAGGTAGTTCGGTTGGGTTTTTTAAAGCCACCCGTGGACAGCATCAAGGAGACCCCCTCTCCCCATTCCTCTTTGTAATTTACGTAGAATACTTCAGTTTAATGCTCTCCAATGTGATGCTTAATGGTCATTTTGCAGGTTTTCAGCTTCCTAATGATGGCTCTTGCGTTTCTCATCTTCGGTATGCAGATGGCATGCTTTTGTTTTGTGGAGCTCAAAGAACTGAAGTATCGAATATTGCTATTTTTCTGAAGTGTTGTGAAAAAGCTTTAGGCTTAAAAGTAAACCTTACAAAAGCTAGTATGATGGGCCTTAATTGCACAGAGGAGGATGTTTCTGCTTTGACTGAAGAAATTGGTTGCAAGATGAATAACTTTCTTATTACGTACTTGGGTTTGCCTTTATCTGTTGGTAGGCTCCCCATTGCAGTATGGGACAAAATTCTTCAGCGCATTCAAATGAAGTTAGATCTTTGGAAGTTCAAATACTTGTCTTTTGGGGGCATAATTATGCTTGTTAAGGCATGTTTATCAAACCTGCCCATCAACCAGATGTTTATTCTTCAGATCCGTACTTCGGTGGCAAAGAAGATTGAGTCTATGATGAGGAACTTCCTTTGGGGATCTTCAGTAGATAAGAAAAAGTTCCACCTTCTGCGATGGGATAGGGTTTGCAAACCAAGGGAGGAAGGAGGCCTTGACATCAGAAAAATCAAGTTGGTTAATTTTGCTCTGCTCTGCAAATGGTGGTGGAGGAGTCTAACTCTCAAAAACCATCTCTGGTACCAAGTGCTCGTTTAAAACTATGGTGTTGATAAATTCGGCATGTGGTTCGGGACAATGAGAGGAACCTCAGGTACGTCAGTTTGTTGGAAGGCTATTCAGTTGTGTAAAGGACTCATCCATAGAGATATTAGATGGTGTATAGGCAATGAAAGTAATATCTTATTTTGGCATCATAAATGGGTTGGGGATTCTCCCCTGAAATTACTTTTTCCATTGTTGTTTCAAATAGTGGTTAATCAAGATGCATATATCTCAGCCAATTATGCTTGCCGAGGTGACCAAATAGTCTGGAATATAGATCTTCCATATAATAGAATTCCTGATTTGCTCTTCTCTCAACTTTCTGACCTTCTTAAGATGCTAGAAGATGTTTATATTCCTTTGAATGCAAATGATGAAGTGGCGTGGGAAATTGATAAGAATGGAATTTTTTCGATTATATCCATGTATTATATGCTCTTCCACGATCGGGTAAGATGGTCTATGCCTATTCTTGCTAGGATTTGGAAGTGGCCTCTTCCGTTGAAGGTTCAAGGATTTTTGTGGTAGGCAGCCCAAGATCGAGTGCTCACTATTGATAATCTCATTAAGCGTGGAAAGATTCTACCAAATATTTGCCTCTTGTGTAAGGCGGATGGGGAGTCAGGTAACCATCTATTCCTACATTGTACCTTTGCTAGCCATATTTAAAGTTGGTTTTTTGCAAAGTTGGGAGTTGCATTGGTAATGCCCCTCTTAGTAGTGGGGATAATAGAGGGCCCCTCATTTCCACTTTTGAAGCTGGGGGCTATTACTTGGCAAATTGTTAGAGGAGTCATTCTTTGGGAAATTGGAAAGAGAGGAGTAATAGAGTCTTCGAAGGGGTGACTTTGTCTTGTGAAAAGGTCTTGAATAGAATTCTGCACTGTATTTGGTCTTTTCTTTCTATTATTCCGGGGGGGAGGATATCACTGAATTAGATGTTAGAGGAAATTTAGGTGATATCTTCCACTTGAATTTCACCAAATGTAGGCCTAACGGGAGATGGTTGCCATCGCCACAGGAGGTTATAAATTAAATTTTGATGGCAGCTCGATAGGCAACCCTGGTGTATCTGGCTTTGGAGGAGTGATTCGAGATTGGGATGGAAATATGGTTCTTTCTTATGTAGGTCCTCTTGGTGTTCGGACTGCTAACTTCGCTGGACTCTCCGCCCTTCTTTTTTGTCTGTGTACTATTGTGGATAGGAAATTGGGGCATGAGTTCATTCTAGAGAGAGATTTACTTACTGTGATATTGTGGTGCAAGAAGGAACAACTTCTCTCGTGGTAACTGAAACCATTGTTGTTGCAAATCTTGGATTTATCCGCTTCACTCTCTGTTTCCTTTGTTCACGTTTCTAGGGAGGCGAATGCCTTGGCAGATTTCCTTGTCAAAGGTGGTACTACTCTTTCTGATGTATCTGTTTTGGAATCTGTAATTTCATTCTAAAGTAACAAAATTTTGTGAACTTTCTATCAAAAAAAAAAAAAAAAGATGTCAAAGAGCTTTCAGGCTTGGTATATGAAAATCTCATGTAGAAAGCACGAGACAATGCTATGTACAAGAAGTTAAAGAGCCTTCAGACCAAGTGGGAGATGATGGAAATATGGCCTATTAGACCCTTTTATCCCGAGAATTTATTTTTCAATAATGGTACAAAAGTCATATTGAATATTATATGTGAAATCCCATGTAGTTGACATGAGGCAATGCCATATACTAGGATCCATTTTAGAGCTTTTATAAGATGTTGCATTGGAGGGAAAACCCAATGTCACTGGAGGGAAAACCCAATGATGGGTTTGAATTTTTTGTAAGAATTTTTTTAATATTATAGATGTACAAAATTATTTAATTTTTAAATATCTTTGATCAAGTTGTAGGAATGCTTTGATGATATCCTATTATGAGAGTCATTAGTGCACTAATGACAGGTTTAGCTCATTGCATAAAAGATTAACAGTTTGGTGACAACTTGTTAATTCTAATTGGCGGTACTTAAGGAAATTAAGGTAGGAGTTATACATGGATCTCAACTACTATAGAACATGAATGTGAGAGTTACAAAACTATGGTTCTCTATAAAAAGAGGTTAACCCCTGAAGTAAGACAGAGAGAAGGATGGAAAATTGGTGAAGGAGACTCACCAAGAGGACTCTCAAGGTAGTATGTCACCGGATGACTTGGTCTATAGGATTTGGTATGGAACCTTAGGTCTTTCGTGTGATTTAAGGATAGAACCGAGTAAGTTGTTTATCGATTTGAATTTTAGTTATTTATTATTATTTTTATTGAGACTAACAGGGTCACATGAAAAAAGATTAGATGGGTAAAAGGGCAAGCCGTCCAATTAAGTTGGGCACAAATGTAAATGTTAAATACGAGTTTAGTAACGAGTCACTACAGTTAGCGAGTCGAGTGAGACAATCTCCGTTTAAAATACTATTAAGTGCTTTAAAATTTTATGGATTTTTAAAATCTTAAATTTTTTAATTTTCAAAATTTCAAAATCCAAAAATTATAAAATAAAAATCTACAATTTTGGAGTCCGAAGATACTAAAGATCAAAACATAGGGAAATTTCGAACTTTGGTAGTCTTGAATTTTTTATTTTTTATGGAATCCAAAAGAACTTAAAATAGGAAAATTTTGGACCTTCAACTTCTGAATTCTTTATTTTATTTTATTTTTTATTTTTTCTGATCCTCATTATCCTATAATAAGGCAATATTGGAAAAAAAAAATTAGGGGCTCCTAAGAACACGTGTACATGTAATATCCAAAATTTCGAATGTAATAAGTTAAAATTTTGTGTAAACTTGTAGTTTATTACTGCTCTACCAATTTTATATCTATTATTAAAACATTTTGTCAATAATTTAAAGAATAACCAAATTGCCCTTTTTTGGATTTTAAAAATCCAATATTTATTTTTGAGTAAACTAAGTATGATTGACTTTTTGAAATTTTCAAAATTAGAAATTTTATCGTTGTCAAATTTTAAAACTTCGAAAATTATAAAATAAAAAATTTACAATTTGGGTGTCCGAAATGTTTTTTTTATTTCGGATACTAAGGAACTGAAAGTAGGGAAATTTTGGACATTGGTAAAATTGATTTCTTTTTTTTTTTTTTTTTGGGATTCTTAAGATTCGAAACTTGGTAAATTTTGGATCTTAAAGTTCTGAATTCTTTTATTATTTCAGATCATTATGATACAAAAAATTCGGGGCTCCTAACAAGGGATCGAGGGATTTAATCGTAGACCTGAAAGATAGCCCGGGAAATAGAAGGAATGATTGGATAATTCATTTATATGGATTCTGCCCGGTTGAGACCAGAAGTAAAAACGGAATTGCCAGAAATTGACAAGGTGAGATTTCCATTTATTCATCAGGAGATAAGTACCCCTTGAAGCCATAATTGATTTTCCTTTATATCTAACATAATGCATGAAAAGGTCCTTGAACAACCATAAAATATTCTGAGAATGATC